>PNEQ01065982.1:0-17534 GCA_003012365.1 Medauroidea extradentata | reverse complement strand
CTGTTAAGAAACCGTGGTTAGTGAAGTCAAGCCATAAGCTCTATGCATCAAGAAAGCGCATAGAAATTACTGAGGCTATGGGTAAGTACACCAAACGAAAACTGACCAAACTCTTCAATGTTGAAGTTCCTTCGGCAGAAGAAATAGAACCTAAAGAAGCTTGTGAAACTTGTAATGAATTTATGTCAAACATCAATTCAGCTGTTGAATCGTGTGATTCCTACAATGATAAGGTACAGCTTCTAGCAATTGTCCCAGCGTCCTTTTCAAAAGCACACATTTTTGACAAAATTCCATCTACAACAAAATACATGGTGGAGAAAGCAAGAAATCTGAAGGCTGCAAAAGGAGTGTTTGGAAAAGTGGAGCCATATTGGGGTCACCCTGTGGATGAAGCTGATGTTCAAATTGCACAGTCATTTTAACTGGAAGATAAATGGGACTGTTCTCGCCAGAGTGCCAAAAAAAAAAAAGACAAAATTATTGTAACAGTTTCAGGAGAAAAAGTTGTGAAAGTGAAAAAATACATGACCATCAGTATTAAGGAAACTTTCGCCATTTATAAGAAGGAACATCCCATATTCCACATTGGAAGGTCAAAATTTTATTCACTACGATCTAAGTGGGTGGTTCCACACCCACCTAGAGATGTCTGTTTATGTGTGTATTGTGCCAATTTTGAACTTTGCGTGGTAACTTTGAAGAACTTACTTGCAGGCATGACATATGACACCTTGGTTGGTCATGTGAAGTGTTTAGTTGTCTGTAACGTACAGGAAGAGACCTGTTTGTTTCAGGAATGTGGTGACTGT
The DNA here is from genome assembly GCA_003012365.1 of Medauroidea extradentata. NCBI lineage: Eukaryota > Metazoa > Arthropoda > Insecta > Phasmatodea > Phasmatidae > Medauroidea > Medauroidea extradentata. Next base: position 16,722 of record PNEQ01065982.1, on the reverse strand, counting down.
CCTGGAAAGGGGGGACTATCGTTACAGACATTTGGTCTGGAAAACACACTAGATGACTCTTCTGAAGTTAGATATGCAACATGAGAGGAAAATAAACTCATTAAAAGAACTGTTGCCATTGATACCTTCATTGATGAACTTGGGAAATGGACAGTGAAAGCAACAACACACCAACATCTGAAGAAATTGCAACAACAACACATTGCAGAAGTGAAAGAATGTGTAGAGGTTGAGCAACAACATTTTGTGCTTCACTGTGATTTTGCTGAGAACTGGTCTGTGATTCTGCCGCAAGAAGTACAAGGGTATCATTGGAGTAATGACCAAATTTCAAATTTCACAGGAGTTACATATTTTCAAAACAAGACTAAAAGTTTTGGAGTTATAAGTGATGACAGAGGACATGACTCGGCACATGCACTGCTGGCAATACGCAAAATTCAACAACAGCTGCAATCACAGCCTGAAAAGATCATCATTATTTCTGATGGTGCTCCTAGTCACTTTAAAAATTGTTACCAACTGTTTGAAGTCCATAAGTCACTTGTTCCAATGGAGTGGGTGTATAGTGATACTGGACATGGGAAGGGGCCTTGTGATGGTGTAGGAGGTCTGCTGAAACACCATGCTACAAAACACAATCTTTCCAGACCATGTACAGAGGCAATTCAGAATGCCTTGGATTTTACAAACGTTGTAAAGTCATATACAACAACAGCCCTCATCCTGTTACCCAAAGAGGAAGTTGAAGAATTCCGCCAAAAAAAAAAATAGAAGAATGGTTCAAAGAAGCTGCGCCTGTGAAAGGAATTCAGAAGACACATGTCTGGACTCAACAGTGATGGGAGAATCTATATTGTACGATCTTTGAACAGCAAGAAAGAAGAAATTTCATTTGTCCAACAATGATCTCAGAAACGACAGGAAGATATTCAGATTCACATGTTACAAAAAGGGACGTCTGTGGCCTGCATATATGACTGTGAATGGTTGATTGCGGAAGTCATAGATATTAGTTGTGAGCTGAATGAAATTATCGTGAACTTTATGCTACCACACGGACCAGCTGCTGGATATAGATTTCCAGCTGCAAGACAGCAACACCATCAGTAGTGCACAGTTCCAATTCATAATGTTTTAAAGATTGTGGATGCTCCAGTTCCTATTGGTTCAACAGGAAGGCATCACTCAATATCTAAGGAAGATACTGAGGCAGTTGAACAAATTTTTAATTTCTTAAATTTGTAATTTCAGTTCTAAGTAGAGTACACAGGAAATAGTATGCTTTGAAACTTGCACATGTATTTTGTGAGTTTTTTGTTTATTATGTTTTTGTAAGCTTTAATATGAATGTAATTTTAATCTATGTTTCTGTAAACTTTCATTGTTTTGGATTGTAATATTTTTCGGCAGGTTTTTTTTTTGTGTTTCTTATATTTATTAAGAATTAAAATATTTATGTCCAAGAAGACTAAAGATTTTGATTTCATTAGTCCAATATGTGACTATGGCATAAAACAATTGTAAAACCTGTTAAACTCGAAAGTGGAAGTTCTCCCTTTCAGGGAATGTAGCACACCATGGTACTAATCAACAGTAAAAAAATCTAAATTTTTGGAATTGGCAATTTTGAAAAAAAAAAAATTTCTTAATTAAAAAATTTATTTTTTGTTATTGCTAAAAAAATTAACACACATTTCAAAAAACTATATATCGTTTTAAAGAGAAAAATGTTGTCTTTAAAATAAAAACAACCACAACAAAATATCTTGAACAGTTCCAGAGATACAGCCCTTTAAGACCACTTAAAAATTTTTGTCGATAACGCCATGTGACCGCTTTGCCAGCCCGTATCTCGGGCCAAGAATTTTTTTCGGCAAAACAAAAAAATACGCATATCTTACTTTTCCCTGAATTTTAACATATGTCCAACTCAAAAACATCTGAGACTACGAAGGTAAAATTTTCTTTTTGGCTGCCTGAATTGACATGGACAGGGTCCCTAAGGTATTTTGTATTTTAGGTGTAAAATAGGTAAAATTAAGGTAATTAATGATAAATCATTTCCTTTGTACTCTTACCACCATGCAGCACAAAGATAAAGACTTAGCAGCAGTTGTCACTAGTGGTAAGGAAAGCACAGATGACGAGAATTTAAGCTTGACACACTATCAAATTAGTTCAAAGATCTTTTGAGGGCGATAGGAAATAACTGAAAGCATTCATTCATGAAGGAGATGCAGCATTTGAATTAGTAGACCCAAGAAAACATACAGCATTTTTGAAATTTTTTAAGTCGTGTATAGTTGGGGATGCAAAGGACAAATTACTGCATAGATGCGGGACAGGAGCCACCTGGGCCTATGTTAAAGAAATATTACGTGAGAATTGTGAAGTGAGATGGACATAAGACTTCTGTGCAGGGAAACTGTTTAATGCGAAGTAGGTTTCGCATGTAAGCATAGCAAGTTGGGGATCCCGAGTAGTTGTTCTTGGAGATGACTTGTGAGATGTGGCATTGCAGGGCTGTTACTCTAACGAGGTAGAAGGACGAGGAGTCTCGTAAATAAATCGAGAAGGGCTTGTTTCGTACAAGGACTTGCTGATGAAAGAATACAAACAATAGTAAGGAGTAGAGGGACTCTCAAACAAGTTAATTTGATAGTAAATGGTAACGTAATTTATTTTAAAGGCATTATATCTCCAGATGAAGTTAAGGGTCATATAATAATACCAGCCAGTTGTGAAAGGTAGTCCAAGTTAAGACCTCAGATACAGGAGTAGGCTTAGTTAACAAGCGAGAATTAGCAAAAGGTGTTTATTTTGCCAATAGCGTAACGATAGCAAAGAATGGAAAATGTAATTGCGTTATTATGAATATTAACGAGGAAGACGTGAAGTCGGCAACACCCTCACTAAAAAGTAATTATGTTGTATGCGCAGGCGATACCACAAAACGCATTAAGTTATTAGATTCTGTGCTAAGATTAGGACATTTGCAAGACCAGGAAAAGTGGAAATTAGTGAAACTATGTCACGAGTATAATGACATTTTTTCTTACCTGGAGATAAATTAACATTTACAGATACGGTGGAACATGAAATTCCAACGCTACTTGAGGCGAGACCTATTTTTTACAAAACCATATCGCATTCCAGAGGCGCATAAGGTAGAAGTTGACGAACAGGTAAAACAGATGCTAGATGACAATATTATTCAAGAAAGTAAGAGTCCGTGGAACTCTCCGGTCGTAGTAGTACCAAAGAAATTAGATGCTAGTGGAATACCAAAATTTAGGGTAGTTCTGGACCTAAGGGCGCATAACAGGTTATCCAACGATGTAGTAATACAAATGCCTGTGATAGCAGGGATACTTGACCATTTACGGCAAGCAAAATATTTCAATACCCTAGACGCAAATCAAGGGTATTTACAAGTCAAAATTAAGGAAGAAGACAGGCCATAAACAGCGTTTAGTACATCGTCCGGACATTATGAAATGAAACAAATTATGTTTGGACTGATGGGAGCTCCAGCAACATTCACAAGGTTAATGAGTATTGTGTTATCTGGATTAATAGGTTTAAAATGCTTGGTATACTTGGATGATGTAATAATATACGCTCCGTCGGTCGATATATATAATATATTATTGAGAGAAGTATTCGATTGGTTCCGTGAACACAACTTAAAATTACAGCCAGATAAATGTAATTTCGTAAGAACAGAGGTAGCATACCTAGGTCACGTAATAATTAAGGAAGGTATTAAACCAGACCCCGAGTAAATTGCTATAGTAAAAAATTATCAGAGACTCAATTCATCGAAGGAAGTTAAAATGTTCTGTGACCTACCTGGCATCCTACTATAGACGCTTTATACAAGATTTTAGCAAGATTGCTAAATCTCTGTATAATTTAGTAAAGAGGGACACAACTTTTAAATGGACAGAGGAACAAGAAGAGGCGTTCCAAACCTTAAAACAAAAACTTATAGAATATTCTATTCTTCAGTACACAGATTTTAATAAGCCTTTTATACTAACTATGGACACAAGTCAATACGTGGCAGGCATGATTTTGTCTCAGGGTAAATTAGGCGAAGATAGGCCGATAGCATACGCAAGCAGAACCCTGGACAAGGCGGAAATAAATTATTCAGTAACAGAAAAAGGAATGACTGGTATTGTGAGTGGCATAAAGGCCTTTAGACCGTATCTGCTAGGTAGATATTTCACTGTCGTGACGGACCATAAGCCATTACAATATGTGTTCAATATGAAGGAACAGAGTTCGAGGCTTTTACGGTGGAGACTAAAATTAGAAGAATATTCATTTGATATTAAATACAGGGCTGGTAAAACTATACACCACGCTGACGCACTAATTAGAATCCCGCTGGAAGAAGCAGATAATGGAAGGCCAGCGAAACACACGTGTGTGTCAGTCAGTCCCATAGGGGACCGCGTTTAGATAACAAGATCGTTAGCGATAGTGAAGACGAGCAAGGTTCAGTTATAAGTCATAAAGGCAGAAAGCGCTTGTTGGCGGAAGTACATGACTCGCCAATCGGTGGGCATTGCGGCAGTAACTGCACCTTCAACAGGTTAAAGCAATACGTAACCTGGCCGGGAATGATCCGAGACGCGGAGGATTATGTCAAACATTGTGATTCATGGCAATAAAATAAACTGAATAAGTCGTACACAAAAGCTCCATTAGTCATACCTGATACACCTTCAGTGGTTTGGGAAAAATGTAGTATGGATATTGTAGGACTTTAGCCAGAAACTGAGGCAGGTAATAAGTACATTTTAACATTTCAAGATTTGTTGTCTAAGTACATAGTGGTGGTACCTATACAAGATCAGACAACGAAGTCAGTAGTTAAGGCATTAGTTGAACAAGTAATTCTGAAATTCGGAATACCACAGGTTTTACTGAGTGATCGAGGTGCGAACTTAAATAGTGAACTGTTTAAGTGAGTATGTAGGTTGTTAAGGATAGAAAAAATAAAGACAGCAGCTTATCGACCACAAAGTAATGGTTCCTTAGAGAGGTACCACAAGGTATTAGGAGAATACTTAAGGCTCTTTGTATCGAAAAATCAGTTAGATTGGGACCAGTGAAGAGCCCATGCAATTTTGTTCAAAATACCACAACCAGTCGATCAACCAAACTAACTCCATTCGAATTGCTGTACGGCCGACTAACAAATATCCCAGGGATATTACAAAAGGAACCAACGGAGATAGTTTATAATGAGGAGTATCAGGTGAAGGAACTTAAACTAAAGTTACAGGATTTGTATAGCCTTGCGAGAAAGAATATTAGTTTAAGCAAGGAGAATACCGAACAAGAGTATGGCAGACACGTGAACAATATAGTGTTCCGAAGGGATTACCAAGTGTTATACGACGAAACTGTCCAAAGAGGTATGTCGCAAAAATTAGACTAAATATATTGGCCCATATGAGGTATTAGAAGTAAATTGTGTAAATGTTACTTTAAGGCTTCCACTAAATAAAACTACAAGGTGCACACGTATAGACTAAAACTGTATATTTAGAGAGTCAAGGTAAAATACTAGGTGGAAAATCAATTGAAATAAAGATAATGTTACAGATGTTGGTGTTTGGAGCATTCACGTTGCTGCTACTGGCAGTCGACATAAAAGGGATGGACATCCTGTTGAAACCAATAGATGAAACTGCTAGTTTATATTATGAGTTCCAGGGAGAGACTCAAATTTACAACACTGAGTGGCGTTTGATAACATATGTAAATATTATTGAACTAAATGTTATGATACATCTAGCAAGCTATGTGAAATTAACCAGTGCATTGTGAAAAAGTGAGGAACTGAATATAAAAAGGGGAACAATCTGTTCAAATACTATAGATAAATCAGATAAACGACTAGATGCGTGTGAAAAGACACAAAGAATACTTGGTGATATTATAGGACGAACCATAGGAGAAGGTCTATTTGGCCACTGAACATGATAGGACAGATAAGTAAAGTGTTATTTGGTACATAAGATAAAGATGATTCAAGCTTTTATAATGATAAAATTTCTCAAGTGGAAAAGGAACAATTTGAATTCCCAACCTTAAGCAAGGAACAGATTACTGTAGTTAAATCCACCCTTACTATGGTGAATCGAACTGTGCACGAAGTAGTCGCAAATCAAAAGGTACTATCCCAAGGTTTAAATAAGTTGACTCAAGAGGTCAACGCAAAAAATACCAAAATAACTAATTTAATGTCACAACAAAATTTAAAATTGTTTGTAGAGGAACATGTTACTCTGAGTGCAGAAATTAATTTGTTAAGGCACCAGACCAATATTGTGTTAAATGCAGTTACAGATGCTATAGAGGGTGTTGTAAATCCTTATATTACTGGTCCAGAAAAGATTATCAGGTATTTTAAATCTTTTTCGGAAGAGCATCATATAGAACTAGAATTGCCATTTTTACAAAGGAAAATGAGCCAACGTCATGTTATGACATTGGCATCTATTGATATTTTTAGTAAGGAAAGCATGTTACGTTACATTGTAAAACTACCTTTGTGTGAACATTTTATTTTTGACACATCTAAAATTATTCCTGTTCCACTTCCGTCAGAGGAATTGTCTGGTAATTATGTATTTATAAAACCTAACTCAGATTTAATTTTATTGGAAAAGGCAAAAAAATATTATGTTAAATTAAACTTTACAGAATTTGATCAATCTAAAACGATTTTTAAAGATATATTCATATGTAAACAAATGTTTCCCTTAATATCAATGTATGAAGGAGAATAATGTGTAGCTAAACTATTAAGGGATCAAAATGTAATCACAAACGACTGTGTCAGACAAATAACGAGTTTAGACAATACGTTATGGATACCTATAGGTGAAGGTGAGTGGCTCTATGTAGCTCCAAAGGGGCAAAGAATGACGATAAGTTACAGTAAGGCAGCACCAATTGATATAAAGATTGAAGGGAGAGGAAAGTTGAAATTTTTTGGAAAAGTGTAGAGGATACAGTACTAATATTTTACTCACTTCCCAGTCGGAACTTACAAGTAATAGGAGTTATAAGGATATTGTTCTTACCTTACCTGTTTTTGACTGTGGTGAAGATGACTCAATTAAAGTAGATGAAAATACGATTTCACTGAAAATAACAATGAAACCTATAATAAATCAGTTAGATCACTATGTATAGCCAGTCACAAGGTATCCGAAGTTGAGAAAGAAATAGAACAAGAAAAGTGGAAAATTTTACATTCCACACAAGTGTACAAAATATCCGTATTGGCATATGTTGTTGCAAGTGTTAATCTTCCTATTTTGGTTTATGTAAGAAATGTGGTTGTAAAAAATGGCTGTGGCCAAAGCTGTGGAATTATTGCAACAAAGAGAACTGTAATTGTTGTACCTCTATCTGCTTCAAGCCACTGTTGTAAATACTGTAAATATGCCGACTAATGCACCCTTAAGAGACAGAGAAAGACAAACATATGAATCTGTGCAAACGTGTGCTCACACAGATTGTCAATTAACATCATTAGGTGTAACGAATAACTAAGTGTATGAAACAACATCTAAATGGATGTCATTTCTTTATTAAGGGGGAGGTGTGGTAACACCCTAGAATTGTGGTACTATATATATGTATATTATGTAAGTAAGGCTGATAATTGGTCACAGCTTAACATAATGATTTTAAAGAGCTCTTTAATATGATATGTAAGTTTTAACTGCTTCCTTTTGCCATTACCAAATTATAACAACTGCACATTCATCTAGGCCTACCTATAGCAAAAAATTAAATTTAGATACAATTTTTGTGCTGTAGAAAATGATAATGAAATCCATGTGTCGTTGTGTGGGTGGGCGCCAGAATAAAAAAATGAGAATTGATAATATTGTGTGAAGACAATACAAGCAAATCAACATTTAACATTACGGTAGAACAGCAGCATTTCTAGACAAAAAGGAAAACAGGCAATCATTTATGTAGTTTAATAAAAGTAAAACTAAATTTACAATACTGTACTGTAGGCATGTGTAGGTTTATAGATGGCAAAAGAAAATCAAATAAGCACTAAATTTCTCTACTCTTACATCCTTCATTTCAATACTTTCTTACAGGAAAAGGGAAACTAAAAATATTTAATGTTCTTTCTGAACAATCTTTAACTTAGAAGCAGTTTTTTCTTTTACTTATGTCGAAACATTATATAGGCAGCATTTGTCAGTAGTATGAAACTCTTGAGCTTCTAGGTGATAAAAAAAAACAGACTGAAGAACAAAGTTAAAAAGCTCGCCAAGATACCTATGAAGCAGAAGCAAGGAATAGTTAATCTTACTTTGCATTTTTGGTTGTATATACCATTTCCAACCCAGAAAGTAATAGGTTAAAAAAAATGTATCCCTTTGTTTCAGCTTTCTAAAATGGTAACTCATCTCCTGTTGTATATAATTATGAGTTGAACAACCATTTTAACAGAACTCAAAGCTTCAGAGTAACTTGCATTCTTGAATTTCAGACCAAGAAAAATTTCTACAAAGTTTTACTGATTCCAAACTTTCTTTGCTAAATTAGCCAGTTTTCCTTGACAACCAAATAACAAACTTCAAAACCAAAGAGAAATGTTTTACCAAGACTATAAATGGAAGGATGACCTAACATTATTATTACAAATAGAAAATAAAAGTGAATTTTACAAAATTTTTAAGCGTTAATAATATATATATACATAATTCTTTAAATAATTTTAAATTATCTAAAATTGAATAAAAATATACATTACATTAAAATTTATGGATGTATTCATTACCAAAACTAATTAAATGATAACCTGTAATATCTTTATATTACAAAGTTTATAAGTGTAAGTACATATAAAAATATTAATATTATATTCAAGAGTGTAATCAAAAGTTTATAAGTATTCTGTACTATGTAGCATTTGATTTGGGTAGTTTACTCTTTGATGAAACATAATTCAAACATGTATATACGTCAGTGGGAGACTTGTGACCAACAGAACTCATAGGACTTTCTAAGAAATTGTGTGTTATTGTGCTCGGAGCCGAGCCTTATTAGGAGAATTGGGTTGAGTGAACCCAAAATCCCCCCCACGTTGGAGGCCAGCATCATGTGACTGGTAAGGACCGAGTGGAAACTTGAGATGTGTAAGCCCAGAAAGACGTTTGGGGGCGGTCAGGCATAATGAACGTACGGCTGGTCGGAGAGCCAGAATTGTATTGTAGATTGAAAGCCAGTAAGCTGTATATGTAAAGTATGTTAATGTTGTGCAAATTTGAAGTGTATATAAAACATCTTGATCGTAGCGACGTCCGTGTTGTCATTTCAATGACTTAACTCATTGTAACCCAAAATTGTTCAACTACATACTTCTCAGTTGGGATAGAACACTAAGACTATGGTATATATAGTGGACCCCAACATTACTAAGACTGTACTGGGGCAGCATTGTATAGAAGTTATTCTCCGTGTGTGTGTGTCAGGAGATAAACTTTTCGCTGTCAGATTTAAACAAATGTGGAATTGTGCCCGTCTGTGAGACGTACGTGAATATTGCCTTGTGCACCGTCTGGTTGAAATACTGTTTGCCACCTCCCGCTTCGGATATGTCCGGGTGTCATCGGAGCTTTTTGTTGCCCCTCCCGTGTCTGCTGATCTCGCCCCTTTTTTCCTTTCTCAATCCTCCTTCCCTGATACATACCTCTGTGACCAGCGGCAGCCGACGAGTAGTCAGAGTCCCGCTCCTGCCTGGGAAGTTTGAGAGTAAACTTGTCTGTTCTCTTGACACCCTGCCGGCACGTCAGTTCTATTGGTGAGTTATTTTGAATGTATGTTCCTTTGGGTCGCTCGGGGTGGGAGTTTTCTTCTATTTCGTTAAGTCGCGTGTTTGCACATGTCAGTTTTTTTTAATTTCGTGCTTGATTTGTTTTCTTTCTTTGACCAGCCGACAGAGTGCCAATTAGACAGGTCTTTTAGGAATGTCATTGTAACAGAACTAGTATCTAACAAAATTATTTATAATTCTTTATATGAGTCAATACATACCCTTGGCTTATGGAACCGTCGGCATCTAACTATTTAGTGACGTGGTACGAGACCTCATTTGATGATCTGAAGTAAACCAATCTGATTCGCCCGTTTGACAGGAAGATTCCGCTGCCCGTATTCTGTCCTCCTGTACCTTGGTCGGTACAAATTTTGCGCGGCTCTGCTTCTCGGGTTTGAATCGCGGTGCTGGTTGCTTCCTTTTTACCTTGTTCCTATTTTTTTTTCGGTCCCTCGTCGCTGAGGTTTGCCAGGTTCTACAGTTGGGAGTGTGTGTTGATTTGTTGGGGTGTTTTGGCCCAACGTGTTTTCTTTTACTATGGTGTGGTATGGGTGAAGGGAGTTCATGTTTTGCCTAGGGTATTTAGAGTTGCGAGAATACCTGCGTGAGTCGGGCATGGTGTTTGAAGACCACAAAGATGTGACTGGATTACGTATTAGACCCTTCGCGTATATTAATTCTTTAAGAGCCATTGATAGACTTCATTTGGGCGGCGTGTCGGCTGCTGAGGGCCCAGTGACCGCCGGGCAGAGTGTACTAATTGGACGATTAAATGCCATTGATGTACTGCAGGTTGTGCAGCAAGATAATGTGTTAGACTGACTGGAGGTCCCAACACTGACCACACCCGGTCAGACAACACACGCGTAATCACTTCTCTTCAAAGACCTTAAAGAAATAAAAATAACAAAACTGGAGAAAACAACCAGCAAGATCAGAATGTAAATGTTACCTTCAGTAGACCAAACCAAAGGGCCAAACACATAAAAATGCAGTACCACCCAGCTGTAAGAAGCTGCATCCACAGTATACAGCCCAACTATAGAATTTTGCGCAGGTTCAACGCGCAGGCACAATTCGCACTGCCGGACGTATTGGCGCGCACATCATTGGTCACAGTAGGCCAATAGAAACGTCCGCAATTTCTTAAGGATACCCTGATGGCCCAAATGACCTCCACGTTGAATTGCGAAGACCAGATCACGACAGACCGATCAACGGTCTGAGATTCTCGGAGTCTTATGTAGAAACTCTGGCTGGTAGTGTTGGCTGCTCTTAAAATGACGGGAGATAAAGAACTAGAAAGCTCGATAACATAATCGTCGGGGTCATACATGCGCGACAATGCATCTGCAGCGCCATTACCTGACCCTGGTACATGCTGGAGAACAAAGCGGAATCGCATCAAGCGATAAGCCCAATGAACATTTTTTTCAAAATAATTTGAGTGTCGCAACAACAAGGAAACTGCCTGGTTGTCGGTGCGTAGATTGAATTCGACTCCACTCAAAAAGGAGTCAAAATTTAGCCGTCCCGCAGACGCACGCCAAAGCCTCCTTTCCGAATGAACTCAATCGACGTTCACCGTTGGACAACGTACGGCTGGCAAAACCTACCGGGCACAACATGCCATCCCGCCATTGGCTCAATGTTGCACCTAGCGCTACTCTAGACGCGTCTACTACTTGAAGCACAAACCTAAGATCAAAATCAGCCATGTACAGACACGGGGCATTCGCCAAGGCAGTCTTCAGTTTGTAAAAACTGAGTTCCTGTTCTTCTCCCCACTCAAAAGCAACATTATTATGCTTCAAAGAATTTAACGGGGCAGCAAGCTCCGGGAAATGAGGAATGAAACTAGAATAATATCCCAACAGGCCCAAAAAACGCGCAGCGCCACAAACATTCTTCAGGCGCTGGAACTCAACAACAAGGCGGACACACTCAGGGTCCATGATTAGGCGTCCTTCGGACACAATATAACCCAAGATATGTACGGACGAAGCAGCCCACGTGACCTTCCTTGGGTTGTCTGTGTGCCTGCTTCTTAAGCAGACACAGTATACACAAGCTGCCAATGTTAGTCGAGATGTCCCAGACCAAGGCACACAACTGCCTTTACACACCCACCCATGAGTTAACACTCAACATGATCATTAATACACAACAGCTACAGGTTCAAACAGCTAATAATGATGTTAGAGCCAGATCTTTATGGCAGGATATGTATTACGTTTTCAATATCAGGTACAAAGTGCAAGCACTTACAACACAGCGACGTTGTCAAACTGGGTATGACCCAAACACAATAACCAATATGCTGTTTAAAGTTATACAGTTACATTAGCGACAATTACCTTAATGTGCACGAGCTAATACGCTAGCTCTCCATTATTAACAAAATTAATTAATGCAGGGAAACACATCCCACTCGTGCCAAGCTCGCGCTCGCGACGATACAACCCTGATAGTCAAACTCATCGGAATAATAAACAGAATCAAACCGAACTAGAATAGAAAGCAGAGACCAGGAAACAAAACAAGAATACTATTAACTTAACAAGAATATACCAGGGAGTGGTGCCGCGCTCGCGAGCCCACACAACTGCCCACTAACTGGTCTGGGAGAAGACTGACTGTCTCACACACGCTCCAGCCAATGCAGCTGGTGCGAAGTGGAAAGGAGAGGGGAGGAAGGAGGGAGCACACGAGCATTGCCAACCACGGCCGAGCGGACACGAAGGCGTCCAGGCGGGGATCACAACAAACACTGCTTCGGGGCACTCAAGTTCTCGTCTAGCACGTAGGACAGTTAATCCACCATTTGTACACAATGCATCTCAACGATCATCTTCTTGGTTTGCAGGTTTGGGAGTGACAAACTCATAGTACAACGGTAAGACTGGCAGAGCGCAACCGAGTAAAAATTAGGCGCAAATGCCTCATGTGCTCCTCCAAACTGCCGCTATACACAATAATATTGTGAATGTAATTGCAAACACATTTGAACTTAAGATCGGAAAGCACGTGGTCAAGAACCCGTGACAAAGCCTGGGTCCCAAACTTGACACCCATAGGGATGCAATTAAATTCAAATTGTGCCCATTGAGTTCTAAAGGCAGTGTACTTCAGACAATCGGGATGCAGGAGGCACTGGTGATAACTGGCATTAAGATCGATCACAGAATACACACTAGCCTTCCTCAGGTGCTGGAGGGCGGTTTCCACAGTAGGAGCAGGAAAAGGATTGAGAAAAATCTTATCATTGACCTTAGACATATTGGTAACCAACCGATATCTGCCAACTCCACACAATCCAACAAGGTGACATCACTAACCACACAGGGACAGGGTAATAGTCACTAATGAATACTTAAATTAAACTCTTAGGGATTCAAACAAACTGTGTTTATTGTGTATACAGTACACAAATTTTCAGGTACAGTTTATAACATTCCAATAATTAACATGGAGCAAATTGATTACGAGTGCAAAAATACGTAGCATATTGAAAAAGGTAAAATAGGGCGTCAATCCCCTCGTGACCGAAATGGCACCACATAACCGAAAACAGGGAAACAAGCTATGGGATCATGAAGAACGCAAAGGCAAAGTTTAAATTAATAACCAAACAAAACTTACCAGAATTAAAATAAGCAGCCACAGGTGCCGCATCGGTCACGAGGAGACGTCGAGAACATACCAGGACGGCGGGCAAAGGCAGAGTGCCTCGAGTCAGCTGAATCGGGTCGGCGAAGACACCGAGAGGAGAGGAGGAGAAGGGAAGGGAAGGCACGAAGACGGCCGAGGCCGCTTGAAGCTTGACGATGGTAAGATAGCGAGGGAGGTGAGGGGGGATAACGAGTTCATTGGCGGGGCTCGTATGGCGCACAGTTCAAAACTCAAAATCTTCTCTAAATGTTGTAGTTCACACCGGCACCATATTCAAATCACCAGGTTCGTGTAAAAACGGCAGAAGGGTGAGCTAGCCCTGCTCAACTCCCCCGCCTAAAATACATATTGCAAAAGGGACTCACAGACCTCAGGCCATGCCACTTGCCACACACAGTGCTCAGATCAGGAAAGTTCAACTTCATGAATACCTGTTTCACGCTTTCAGGGAGAAAGCACAGCGACGAGCCTCAGCGCCAGGTTGACGTCCCCCACAAAAGTCCAGATTATTTAATACCAGCCAGTGCCTCAGGGAAGTAGGAAAAGAATCTGGTCCGGGCACATGTAACAAAATCAAAATAATTAGTATAAAAAAAACCTTCAAATCACGACGCCCCTGAAAGAACTGCCGACAAAAGGAAATAAGATTAAAACAAGACTGCAATATAGCTTTAAGTGTTCGACTCAAATAAATACACTCCAACACATCACACACTAAATAAATAAATTACCATTTGATACAATAAATATAACAAAATATTTGCACAACACCAGTTTTACACTCTGCAATAACAATATGGTGATTAATAACACCATAATCTTCTCACATGGTATACAAACATAAAACCAGATACAATATAATTTTAAATCGTTATCAAATCACTCTCACTGAAAAATTATTACAGGTACAGGATAGAAATAATAAATATGATCATAAATTATGAATGTACGACTAGATATAGACATCTTTCTTAAAATACACAACCAAACTTATACTAAGGTGCACCTTAATAATAAGATAGGCATAATAAAAAACAAGCTACACCCTCTGGAGGAACAAAAACACAACAAAACACCAACGACCGGTCGTCGCTAAACAAACACACCACCACCTCGGAGCAACACCAATTCACAACACGGAACACATACCAGTCTCGCTGAACTTTTATATATTGACGCGATTTTTGCATTACATTAATGCTTACTTTAACTCCTGAAATGTGGTTTATTGATTTTTCAAAATTTGTCTACTGAAATGGTGAAAAGAAATTAAATGGTGTGAAGGGTGTTTTCAATTAATCGTCTGTATATCTCGAATCCAATGGGCTGTCTTAGAGGTTTTCACTTAAATGTTGTGCCCATAAAACAACCTTGACTGACAATAAAAACTTTTTAGTTTTTATTTGTTTGTTTTATTTTGTTTATTTGTTTAATTTTTTTTTCCGAAATTTGAACTCTTTTTAACGATGTGAAAATGCATGAAATGTGTTTTTAATGAATACATTATTACAATTGAACCTGTTGAGGAGTTGCTTTTCACAGTATGATGACGAATACGTAAATACCCATGAACAGATTTCAGAACTTGGCTAACTTAGAGCTCTCAGGGATGTGAAGGGACAAATGTGTTTTAAATGAATCGTCGATTAAACATTGACTTAAGAATTTTCCTGTTTTGTCACCGATTATCACAACCTGAAACAAGTTAGGAATCACACTTGATTTGCTGATGTAAAAGTGTGTTTCGTATCAGACGAGACATGTTAGCTTTACTTGAAGGTTTGTTAATGAGTGCATAAATATTTTAATGGAGGATGCATCTGAACCCACACAGCACTGAAAATTAAGAAGAAAAGAAAAAAATCTAAAAATGTTTTGGAACCGATTGCATTAATTTTTTTACGTGATTCCCAACGAACAATAAAGTGAAAAAGTGAGAATTTTACGATAAAGCGTAAATTATGGGTGGCACACGTTATAGAAAATATTATTAAAAAATATATCGAACATCCCAAAATCTACTGCTACATGTCCAGTGCAATGTGTATATTACATAACAAATATTGGTTAAAATTGTTTAAACGTAAATGCATTTTACAACAGATTTTCGCTTTTTGTATTTTTACACTAAAAAAATAAGAAATGATGATATAATCATTAAAACCTATTTTCCCTAAACTTATAAACAAGCACTTTTGCTAAATTTTTCAGAGATATAATGAATTTGTACGGCTAGGTTAAAAATAGTAAAAAATACATGCAATGGAGTTTTTAAATGCTTTACTTTACAGGTGGTCCTATCTTCCAAAATCGCTGACGTTACTGCATTTTACTATACTTATTAACTTGCTAAGGATGTATTATTGCAGAGTATAAGTTTGGTACAATTCGATCAACTATTTTTGTAGTTGTGGCCCTAATTCCAAAATAATTGTAACGAACACCACTACCAAAATAAGGATCATAAAACGTTAATGTTATTTTATGTTCGTTGTCATGACAGGAACCGGTTGAGCTGTTCCAGAACCATAGTATATAATATTTAACAACTATGATCGTACTATCTTTTTAAATTATTGTCATGCGACGAAGTATGCTTAGCCTATATCGTAAAATCAAACAAAAAATTGTTTAAAACAACCAAACGGCATACTTCGATACGTGTAACCAAATATATGTTTTGTCAAAACCAAATTATTTATTTGAAATTTTTTTTTTTCGGTACATGGTTCGTAACATCATACAAATATTGTTAAACCAAACAAACATGCTTTGTGTGTTTGAACAATCACTAAAGTATATGCGATTTTAATTATTTATTTGTTCTGACCATGAAATCATGAGAACTATGTTTTTGTAAAGTAACATTTGTAATTACATTGAAAAATAAATTGCATGCACAAGGATTTAAACCTGCGTCTTGTAGCTCGTCAACCGCGCCCTTTTCCCTACACCAATTAACCTCGATAAATATATGTTTGTTTATATACAGGGTGTTCGAAAAGTCCTGCACGATAACGTACGGGACGGTAGGGGTGGTTGTGGTGAGCAATTTGAGATGGGAAACCCGGGGTCAAAGCTCAACCGTTACGCCCCTACGAGCAATGTAAAATTATGAACATGTTTGGCAACGTCGCACTACTCCGAGAAAGGAATGCGGCGTCTGCTCG
>PNEQ01065980.1:0-10705 GCA_003012365.1 Medauroidea extradentata | reverse complement strand
ACTGATTCCTTGAGTTTTGAATTTTTTTAATAGAAGATTTTGAATCACTTCTATATTCAAATGTTCATTATTCGCAGATAGTGAAATAAATAAAAAAGTTACAAATATTTCCTGGTAGTAATTTTTGTTCAGTGAAGTTTCTTCACTCGCAGAATCACTCTCGGTGTTTTTTAAAACAAAAGAAAATCAATAATATTTAGACAAACGTATAAAAAAATTTATAAGATTTTACAGCTGTACAGTAACTTTACAATACTTGCGACAAACTTTTTTTTATAAAAATAAAATTATGCCAGAATCTACTTACTTGTACTATTACCCGAATTTTCAGGCACGTATTCAGAATCGTAGTCTGATTTATCTTCAGATTCTGTATAACTTTCATTCCAACCGTGACGAAACTCGCGGTAAACGTCAGAGTAGCACGAAGCCATTCTTACTCTCCACTTTACATAATGTTAGTGCATTCTGGCGGATACATTTGAAACAAAGCACGAAAGAAACGCTGCGCGTGAATTCCGATGCGATCTAACAGTGTATTTGTGAACTAGAAGGGTAGGAGTTGATTCCGAGAACTGTTAACGACGTATTTTGACGATATGGATTAAAACAATGTAAAGTTGAAACACGTCATATGGCGGGCTTAGCATTTCCGGCTTAACACAACAAATCAAAAAAATTATTATTCCAAAACGACTTCGGTTTTGCTGGGAGATACTGTTTTATCTTTAGTCTTCCTTTGAATAGAAGGAGCAACTCATTCACGCAAAGGTTTTCAAATGGATACAAATGTTGCTTGAAAACACTACGAAAGTGATCCAAAATGGGACGAAGTTTGAATAAGTAGTCTGATGTTTGTACATTATTATCACTGAAGTGTAGGAATCGTAGAAGACACATCAGTCTCGTGAAATAAGTTGTGAAAAGATCGGAGTTTCAAGACGGGGATGTTTTGACCAAAACTCTGATAATGCCAACTTTTTCACCCGTGTCATAATGAGAGACATAGTTATGAAAACAAACAATTTATTTGGTGTCATGTCTATCCACTCTTTTTTTGTTCTGTCCATCAAATCTTGTCTACTTTAAGTAAAATATCTATTTGTTTCGTGACAAATGTGATACATAATTTCTTCAGTCACAAACAAGGAAAACAAACTATAGAAACTGTTTGTATCCACCTCACTTTTCAGTCCATAATCTGTGGATGAAAACTGATGTTTTTGTGGTTTAGGTTAGTACTTGACCATGCCAGTTTCTTGTTCATACCTGGAGGCGTGATTCCTTCACACTCCTCGTCCTCATTTTCTATTGAATCATCAGTGTCTGATGCTGTTGAAGGGCCTGAAAACACTGACGTGCCTGAAGATGCAGAGGGGCCTGGAGTCGTCGACGGGCCCACAGGAGTTGATAGTCATGTCGAAGCATTTGATTGCGGTAAACAATCATTGTCAGATTCGCTATCACTGCTGACCTCAAAATCACTGTCTAATAGCAGCTTCAAGGCTTTGTCGGTTGTGTAAAACAGTTTGCTCATTTTATAAATAATACATAACTGACAAAGAAATTATACCAAAGAAAATATGTAGCTGTAACAAATAACGCGCGATTTTACATAATAATTTAAAAGGAAATGTAAGTCATACTTTACTTACTTGTTTATATTTCAATAGCCAAACACGAAGCTAACATGTAATTAAACTTATCGTAACTAAACACATTTGTTTTACACAACAAAAATATGTTTATACATCTACAGCGAACGAAAAAACAATTCACATTACATATATTGCGCGCGAAAGTGATGTAGCACGCGCCACAATGCTAGTGAATGCTCACGACACCAAGCGGCATACGACGTAACACTATGTGAATGCCTACTACATCTAGCGGCAACAAACTAGTCTCCAGGAAGCTCTCTGCCCACCGCCAAGGACAGACTTCCACAGCAGTTCACCGTAGCGAAACACCAAAGAGGTAATGTGGGCTAGACTGCTACAGCAGTTCACCATAAGGAAGGCCTCATTCAGACCCGACTTCCACAGCAGTCCACTGCCTCCAGGGCACGATCATGACAGACTTCTACAGAAGTCAACCGCAGTTAAAGGGTTAATTAAGCTACGTTGACCTGTCAATGTTCTCCACGATAACTATGAGATAAATTTTTTAAAGTCATAGTTTAGGAAACAGCATCAGTATTAATACTTTCAAAGTACAAAAAAAGGGAGAGAATAATTTTATTTTATATCTGTGCACTCCGTTTGATCCAAGAACTGGGATATGAAGCATGGCAATAATAACCTTGAATGTGTTCACTAGTGTTTGGGAGTTACGTATTATTTCCTATTGACGTTAATATGCAACAACTTTACCCTAGCTGTTTTAACTATTTCTTGCCGCTGATAATATTTATGCTGCATTATGCTATTCTTTTTTTGTTTTTCTCGTATTTTATGCAGTGCGAGAAGAAAATCTAATGCCTGTGTATCGTTTCCCCAAGATGATTTGGGCAAATTATACGTCACATCGTCAATACAAACAGAAAAGTCTTCGTTCTTATTTAATTTTTCCATGATAAAAGATACATCAATTTTATCACTGCATATTATGAAGAATAATTAACGGGAAGCATGCAAAACCACAATAAATAAACACATTGCTTCACTTAACCTAAACAACAGCCATTTTATCGTCAATTCGATTCTCGCGAAACACGCATTCGAGTCGAAAATAGACATCAATTCACGTAGCAATAGATCTCGAATCAAAGATGCACTATGTAACACGTCATATAAACACAGCACAATTTTTATAATTTTAACTCAATATATTTTAATAAATTTCTGTCTGTAAAAAATTGTTCCCGTACGAACGACACTAATATAAACAGTTCACCACCAAGACCAAAATGAATCCACATCCATCCTGGTCCATTTTTTCCCCGGTAATCACCAGGAATTCACACAGAATTCCAGGATTTTTCCAGTCGATAAAAATTCACACATATTTCCCGCTTTTCCAGACATTCCCAACGGGTGGCCACCTTGAAAAATCATTGTCCAGAGGTAACAACTTAAAAAATTTTTGTTGCAAGTGTTGTGATTTTTACACATCGCAACTTCTACCTAGCTAATTGTATTAATATATAAACAGTATTTATTCCCAAAATTAACTTTGTACAAACTCTGTCTTATTTTCAAATTTCCGTATTTATTTTAAATACCCATTTCTTTTTTGTTCATTATCCCTGGTTTATTAAGAACTAACAAGGTTAGGTCTAGCCTCGTTCATTTACTGAACTTTAAATTCTTGAACAGATAGTGTCGTAGACGTGTCTATGCAGTTGTAAGCGTTAAAATACATACTTAGCATATGAATCTTATTTTAAATAATTCCTATGTCAAAGACACCAACCACTTCCTAGAATGCCTCGGACATTTAGACTCCATACTGCAAGATGCCTATCTGGTCACCAGAGACGTCACATCTCTTTACATCAACATTTCCCACGCATCTGGTCTATCCGCCATAGAATATTATCTCAACCAGACATTCAAACGGCAAACCATCTACTGCTTTTCTGGTGGAACTAGCCAGACTAACAACACTCAGCAACAACAGCTTCCGTTTCATAGATAAACAATACCTCCATATAAATGGCCCCCTCCTATGCCAACCTGTTCACAGGCAGACTAGACGACAACTTCCTCAGTCACCAACCCAACCCACAGTACTGCTGGATCAGATACATTGATGACATCTTCATGAAATGGACCTCAACAACTTGAATACTTATAGTTCACTCAACTTCACCTGGTCATTCTTCAAAACACATGCAGTTTTCCTGGATGTCGAGTTGGCACTAAATAACGGCATCACTCACACCTCGGTACACACAAAATCAACAAAAAAACCTTCAATACACTCATTTCAACAGCTGTCACCCATACCATGTCGATAAGTCACTACCTTACAGCCTTGCCACCAGAGCCAATCGCATACTACCAAACCCAAAAATACAGATATCTCTTTGGTGTTACCATATCATAAAGGCCTAGGCAAACTCCGACCCATTCTCAACTCAGGCTACAAAATCTTGTCCTCCTCACCAAAAACACAAAACCTTCCAAAATCACCTAGGTTGGTTTTCAGACGACCACCCAACCTCCGCAACAAACTAGTATGCCCCAACTCCCACCTTCTACAGCTACCAACACTACTATTAATCTCAAAGGTTCTCATCCCTGCAATAGCTCATGTTGTGGTTCCTGTACCCTCCACCAGCTCTCTACATCATTCAAAAGCAGGCTAACCAATCACATTCATCCCATCCAAGGTAGTTACAGCTGTGCTATCAAAAACCTAATCTACCAGCTACAGTGACGCAGAAAATATTGGCCTCACCACCAACACTCTCAGACAGAGATTGAATGGCCACAGAGCAGACACCCGACAAGACATAGCAGGTAAAGACCCAAACCCACAGAAAAAACCAGTTGATGGCCATGTAGCCTACCATTAACAAGGACTTGGATTTATGCTACAGAACTAGAGTGATGAGGTCCCTGCCACCGACAGCCACTAGTTCTGAACTCAGACGATGGGAACTAGCTCATCAGTACATCACCAAATCCAGGCAATTACCAGGTCTTAATATAAAATAACATCCCCAACCAGTCAGCTTCCCACAACCATTTCACTCGCAACTACTCATAAACCCCTACACATCCTCCTCTACACAACACTTACGAATCTCCCGCCTCATATCAGTTCAACCATTGGCCCCTAAGTGCATCAGCGGCCATACCGCAACCAGCCACGTCTCTTAGCCCGACGAAGCTGCTCTAAGCAACGAAACGTCGCGATACACGCTTCCGCGATCATGTGTCGTCCTATATTTTTGTGTGTATCAGTCAAGTACCAAAACATAAGTTCTTGTGCTTGTCTTTTGTACATACTGATAGTCTAGTGGCCTCTTCCATTTATTTATATTATCTAATATCTCATTAGACATGAAAGACCTGAACTGTGTCCTCGTCTTCCTTACTCGACTGAATATTCTCTCAGATTCAGCATTATTGTGCGGGATCGTCCAAATAGCTAACATAACTTTTGATAATTTCTTATACTTGAATATGATTAAGTGGTAGGCACAACCAACCCCAAACAAATTGTGGATTTTCTTTTTTAAGTGACCTGCCGTCACATTTTTCATACCATGTGACTAACGACAATAGAACAAATGTCGTAATATTAAATCCTGTCGAGTCTCCGGCAGTACAGGAACACAGAGAATTGAGCTTTCTACATTAAGTGTTTCACTGTTTAATAACTAACAACAGGATAAAGTTTCGAGTCACTGTCGTAGCTGCCATCTAATGCCACTGAAAACATGCCATTTCTAATACAATTGTAGAAGTTTTTGTACAACTGTCGTTCTGAACGATTCCACTGTTGGGAAAATCTTACGGAACAATCATTGGTACAACTGATGGGAAGATTATACATACCTGCCAACTTTTAAAAATTACCATTAGTAAAACTTTTCCAGAATGTCACATTTTTGAGTAAACTGCACGTGGCAATTTTTGTGCCAAATCACATCAGTCCCTATTTCTTATAAACTGTACACCAAATAACAATATATAATACTTCAATGTTTATCAGTTTTTAAAGTAGGCCTAGTTTATGTTATCAAGACCAAAATATATATGAAAACAATTATTTGCCAAGTCATACTTTGAACAATTTCCTGTTCTCTCAATACTTTATCTGCTCATTTTGTCCCAGAAAATCCGCTGATAACGAAAACCGCGTATATTCAAGACATCTTAATAACCTACATTAACCACCATATGCATAATATACAAAAAACAATTCTAACCCCTAAATCCAGGTACTAATATATTTGTGTGAGGTACAGAACTTTAATATGTTCATAAAGTGTCCCACAACTTTTAAATATTATAAAAATTCTACGTCACATAAACAATGTGGCACGTTAGATACAGCGGCAACTACACTGCGAGGCCGTGAAGACTTGGCGACAGCACGCGAAGAGCCAGGCGGTCTGCCTGATGTACCACGCTAGCGCTCCACCCTACAGAATCCTCTACTTATCTTGACCCTACACAGCCAAGGACGCGCACAGTGTGAAGACGGGTGTCGCCACAAGAATTGATAGAACTGTATTTGATAACACTATTTCTCGTGTGTAATACTTACTTTATCTGTGTCAGCCAACATATAAAATAGCAGTGGAACAAGCACAACTACAACTTCATAGGCGTTAATATTTTACACTTGTATATATATTTTTTTTGCTTTTATGACATGCATATAAATTACAAACATAAAATCAGAGACCAGTAAACGTGTGTCCACAAAACATATCTATTAAAAGAAAACACGCTTCAGACAACTTGTGAATGTGACAACGAACACCACGCACACTGGAAATAATTTATAGCCCTCAAACTTGACTAAATTCGGCTTTTTCACACGGTTGTTTCTCTAGTTACATGTAATGGATTTGTATGAAATTGAGCTCTACAAGTACCCTGGACTTTGCTACAGTGAAGCGTTCAATAAAATGATAGGGTCACCGTTTAAAGTATGTACCACAATAAAAACGTTACGGTGGGAACACTGCACGCGCGTTTACGACTTTGGCCGTAGAGGCAATATCACATGTGCCGGCTGGCACCGCTAGTAGCGCCTCATCGATTTTCACCTCGCACATACAAACATACCCTTCGCCAGCCGGCCACCTTAAGGATGTTAGCAGTTTCGTTTTTAATATGGCATCACTGGGTACACTAAAAATAGCGCAATTTTTTTTTCCGACACACAAATATTTTTAATCCTCTGTAAACATGGATAAGAACAGAGTTTTAGTGGTTTTCATTTAAATACAGCAAAAATTTACCCGGTGAGATTTTTTTGCTGTTTTCGGTGCAGTACTAACACTTGTACTTGTGCTTATTTCATGACATACAAATGATACGCACGTTTTTCCCCTGTACCTGCGGCCAACTTTTGCAACAGACATGTTATATTTTATTAAATGTAGCATTTTCATTGTCAGTCAAACTAAGAACTTAGCGATTTCTTTTCGATTTAGAAGGATCCCTACAGTCTTTCTTCAGAGGAAACATTACGCTGCAGGCCACGGAATCGTGTATAATTGCACACTGTACTTGCACTTCAAGGCCCTACGTGCCGGCGGCAAACTGGCAAGCAAGACAATTTAATAAAATACACGTGTGTATTCAGCGTGGAAGCAGTTTGCGAGCAGATGACGTGGCCCGTGGAGTATATGAAATCATTTTGTTTTGGAAACGTGCTGCGTGCGACAGGATATATGCGAGTGAAGTACTGCCGCCGCCCGCACGTTCCACACAGCATCCCTTCTTTGCCGCTCCCGCTCGCACCGCATCATGCTAACAATAACAGCACGCACCTGACCTAGCACATTCCGTAAAGAAGCAGATAACAGGAGCTGACAACACAAGACTAGCTGCTCTCATGCACGGCAAGTGATGTGCTACTAATTTATGCGGCACAAATAAGTGCACAGCGTGCACGAAAATACAAATTCTTAAGAATTTCATATTTATATTAAAAATTTTTTTCCTCTATTTCCAACCGCGAATGGTGAAAACCATGGACAAGGCTGTACTTTATATAAATAGTCTCACAAAGTTTGATATAAATCTCAACTAGTTACGTTTATTTTATGTGGCAAAAAATAGCCCAATACTAAACTGGATCGTGTTTTGGGTTATGAAATACTGCAAGGCAGTATTCAGCTCTAGTTACAACGCCTTCAAAGCCTACTTACGAAAATTCATGTTTAATTCTGCGATTTCCACGTACGTCTGTAACTTCAAATAGTAGCTGCAGTTAGGTGTTTCATACCATCTTCCATAAATTACGCTAGTAGTAATTATGAACAGTTAGTTTATATCATATAAAATTATTATTATTGTACGAGAAAATAATTTTTCTTTCAAGTTCGCGACGGTATGAACACGTGCGCAACGCATCTATCCAACTTCAAAATGTTGTCGCAACACAAGGTAGTTATTTGTCATATTCATTACAAAAGCTGAAAAATATTTTTAGTTTCAAAGTTAAAAATTCAGGTTCTAAGAACACAAAAAAATCTGACTTGGAATAGAAACAACACACATGTTGCTAAAAAATTCCCAACACGCACATCACCATCTTGTAACAGCCCATACAAGAAAACCACAGATCGGCTGTTATTTATAAAATATAGTAATCAAAAACCGGGAACAAAATATATACCAGGGTGGCCACTCTATCATCACCTTCGGATTCAAGGTTTTTTTCCCCAAGTTTTTCAAAGTTTTCCCAATGAAATTCCAGGTTTTCATATACTCAGTACAAATTTGCAAAATTGTGTTCATTGTGTAAGTTTAAGTACGTCCTACATTTCCACAAAAAAAAAAGTGTTTATAATAATATTGATGAAAAAACTGAACAACACAACTGAGAAACAAAAATTTGAAAACAACAATTTTACTGTACTACTCACCTTCCCTCCAACGTAAATTCAGGTAGCACTTTCACAACGTTAAATCCCATGTCTTCAAAGATCTGTCTGCCACAGACTGTTTTTCCCCTTTACTAGCAAAATATGTCACAATGAAAATCCACACAAACATTTCATGTAGATCTGGTCAACATAGCCTACTGTAATCATAAAATAGTCAGGCTGCTAGTTGGATCCAGTTCCCTATTGTATCACAGAAAGTCAAAGTCGTAGTCATAAACTAGTAATATAAATTTATTTGAAAACAAATTACACACTTTCTGCGTCCACTTACACTGAACACGCCATTACGACCAGTTTTCAAAAAAATTGTATGCACACTATATACAGTCAACTCTCGATTATACGACCCCGAGAATAACGACCCTCTCGAAGTAGCGACCCTTATTCCAGGAACCATGAAAAATTGTAAAAAATATGCTTAAAAAAATTTAATTCAAAGAAAATAGCAGAAAAAGGCATTACATTTATTATGGCTGCAAATGTTTGCAGTTATTTCTCAAAAACTATACTGCAGCACACCGTGTGTTTGTTCTAAAGATATACGTTGTTGCCCCTTCCTCCCGCACGACGCGGTGGCCAGCCAACCAGCCCAAATGCCCCTTCCCATCCCCAGGCCGGATGGCGACCCGCCTGCTTCTTCCCGCCACCGGCCAACCAATCAAATAAGGCCGTACTTTCACACCCTTTTTCATCATGTGCGTGCCCTAACTTTGTTGCCAATGATTTCTCATGCCCTTGGATATGGTTGTTTGTTTTCGTGCCTTTGATATTACGATTATACGTCATGTTTATTTAAGCTTTATTACGCTTTCTGTCGTGTTAACTAAATGCTATTAAATATTATTACAATCATGTCATTTAATGATATATACAGAGTAATGTTTATAAATCATCATTCTTTTAGCAAGTGAAAGCAGGACAATTCATAATTGACACGTCTGAGATGTGTGTGGCACATGGCAGGGAAGTACGACACTTTACAACGCGTCTGGTGTGAGTCACTAGCCCACATGTGCGCTCGCATACACGCATATGCAATTGAATCGGCTCGACCGTAAATAACAGCATTGTGTAGGCTTTAAGTTGTTCTGTAAATGTGACATCCAAGTTTATTAACAATGATCAACATCTTGATGTTACTGTTGGTGAACAAACTGAAACTGAATATCAAATCCCTCTCCATGCACATTGGTTTTAAGTATGTAAATAACTCGTGCACAGAGTAGAATCATTATACAAGCATTATTTTCACACGGCCGGCAGAGCAACAGAAGTGAAACAACTGCCTGGAAAACAAAGGGAGTAGTGTTTTCATCGTGTCACATCTGCTGAGCGAGCAAGCGTCAGGAGCTGTGACTAGGTAGTGGTCAAAAGTGTCACAAGTGACATAGGTTAGACACGTTGTGTATATTGTTTCTGAACTAACCAATTTCCAGATAGATCCTCGAGCACACAAATTATTGTACATGTGTGTGTGGTCGCTCGCTGCTAAGACAAGGTCCCAGGAGGAAAAGAGCTTTATCAAAACTTATGTTGTGCCAACCAGAATTGTAGTTGCCGGCAAAGTTTGTGCCTAATATGTCGAAGAAAAGTCTTAGATGTCAACCATGACATACATTCATTCTATTGAAATATTTTTACTATTTCAATCAACAACATTGCGACAGTACCTTGTAAATAGTTTCAAACTGTCGACATTGCTGGGATTTAATTTACGTTGCCGACGATATTTATGTTTCATTGTCATGAATTCATGCTTGATGATGTGTATGCACGACCAGACTATCATTAATTCAAAATATGTAACTCTATTGAAAATATAATATTTAAATAAATTTTATTATGGCTTTATTGCAAATAACTAGAGATAGGAATTTTTCGTTTTTGCGAAATAAATGCTATAAAATGCGAAATTACGTTTCTTCTGCTACAAAATGCGAATTACGATTTTTCTGTTACAAAATGCGAAATTAACCATATTTACCAAATAATGCAAAAACCAGATTTTCTTTAGCAGCAAATGCGAAATAAACTGCCACTGTGACAAATTTTCACGCCGCCTGAAGTTCATTGAAATGCCTAGCTGAATGTGATTTGCAATCGGAACATTTTAAAACATCG
>PNEQ01065979.1:0-14189 GCA_003012365.1 Medauroidea extradentata | reverse complement strand
TTAATATTAAATAGCGCAACTTTGTAGACCTACAGTGTCTTATAAATGACATTACTTCATTACAAGTTATTTAGTTAGGTAGTGTCATTGGCCCATCATTGTGCAAATGGGGCACGACATTTTTCTTCTGCTTCTAACTTCGGAACACTTCACTGTAATTCATGTACTACTAAAGAATATGAAACAGGCGCGAAGATAATAAAAAAAGGTCTTCTTGTCGAAAATTGCTAGTGTTAACAGTTTTCGAGCAAATTCTATGTACAATGAATTATATTTTATAACCCCTGAAACACGCGCAGACGTTGCAACTTTCTTGCAAGGCGTTTAACCGAATTAATAGGCGTGTTGCAATATCTTGGGTGAAAATTCCGTCGCATATATGGGTGTTTGATGTCATATGTGTGTCTATGTGTGTTTGTAATCGTGATCTCTTGCGCCGCAATTAAATACACGAGGTTCCGGCGTCAGAGACTGTGCCTCAGAAGTTCGTAACACTGGCAACAATGTTGGTTATAACTATTGTCTATGATTGCTATTGTTTAATTTTCGCAAATTGGCTCCAAGAAACCTACAGTTATAGATTAATGCTTTTAGACAAGCATAAAAAAACTATGACTCCGAGTTTAAAGGGGGCACCAACGTTAACATTTACTTCAAATGGATCAATTTTAAAGAAAACTCTTTCACATAACAATAATTTGACTCTCTGGAAGAACATAGTAACATGGGAAACTTTGCTGACAGATATTTAATTTTTTTGCTTGATGTTTCAAATATTTTTGCAATTTGTTTTCTTTCCAAAACATTAGTAAACAATTTTTGAAACAATTTCTACTGCAAAGAAATGTAAAAAAAAAATCGTAAAATTTTTTTGTTTGACTCATGTGTTTTAATCGAT
Source organism: Medauroidea extradentata (assembly GCA_003012365.1). Classification (NCBI taxonomy): domain Eukaryota; kingdom Metazoa; phylum Arthropoda; class Insecta; order Phasmatodea; family Phasmatidae; genus Medauroidea; species Medauroidea extradentata. Next base: position 13,291 of record PNEQ01065979.1, on the reverse strand, counting down.
ATGTTGAGAATTAAGTAATTTTAAAATTAATTACTACATATTTGAATTGCGTAGTTGTGATTGATATGCATTGAAGACTTTTAATTTCATATTTCTAGGAAATAGTGATAGTTTAGTATACGATGCTTGGGAGCACACTTTGCTCTTAGAAAAAAGTAGCTCAGGAGTTTTCTCGTATTGGTATTTCAGAATGAAAACTGGAATTTTTTACTTCATGCACACTGAAACAAACAGTCAACATACACCTCTAAATAATTCTCATTGAAACAACATGTCGAAAACTATGGCTTGAAGTCTATTTGAAAACCCTCTGCAGAACATTTTTGTATTTAAATACAATTCAGAAATTTCAAATATTTTTTTTTTGCTAATTTTGGCAATATTTTGCGGTGGTTTTTTATACACTTCAAGCCATAGTCCGTGACATTGTAATGTCCGTGTGAATATTTCATTTCACTAGGTTTATTGGTTTTAGCGATGTGCAGGGTGTAAAACATGCAAATTTTGACTTCGAAATACTACTCTAGGAAAACTGGCTAAAATATTTTTGAAGAGGAAAATATAATCCCAAATACTGTGTACAAAACTAATAATTGATTACTATGTTGCATAAATTTTTCAAGGCAATGAATATTACAGTTTTGGATTGATATAGAGTTTAAAAATATATTTACTTATGTCGATAATTAGCAAAAAATATATAATGGTTTTCGGTTTGAAAAAAATAAACTACATAGTAACGAAAATTTTCAACTAATCTATTGGACGGGTTTACGATAGCTGCTTCCTTTTAGAATTAAAAAAAAAATATTATTCGCAAAAACAGCGTACGGCAAATAGACACCAGTTGTGCTTTTCAACACACACACAGTTCAATAACTCTTTAATGTTCTATGTGTGCAGAGCCAATCATAGTTCAGATGTAATTAAAAATGACAAAATAATTATTAATTTTTTTTTTTGAAATCAGGAAGCAGCACAAAATTGCAATGCAGATAAAATGGTTAAACGTAAATTTTATTTGGAATCTCCATAGCAAAACTTACGAAATACTACCCACAGCCAGAATAAATCTGACAGCACTGAAGAAAAACTGGGGACAGAAGAATATTCCTTGGAAACATTTTTTTTTCCAACTCTAAAGAAAAATGGTTTCCGAGAAGCGGAGGGTTCTTTTGTTTAGCGTCGCGACGCCCTGTCTCTCCTTCCTTCTCTCTCTCCCTTCCCCCCTCCCTCTTTTCCATCTTGGTCCAGGAGCCTCTCTTCTCACTTTTGTCGCCTGCAACGTGGTGAGAAGTCGCGTCTGGAGAGTTTCTCGCCAGAGACAGAAGGTGATGAATCAGCGGCTACCGCCATCACTGCTGCGCCAGCGTTTTCAAACACTCACCCCTATCCCACACCCTCATACACCCCTTCTTCTACAATGATCCTTCCCGCATGATCTCTCGCGCCTTGAAGGTGGGTTCATACACAGGCACACACAACGGAGTGCAAGAGGTTGCAGTTGCTACCCTTAAGGCGGCCGCCTACCTCACGCTTCAACTGCGTTGCAGAGTGTTCGTAAACAGATTTTTTCTACGAAAATATTCCACGTGTGTCAATTGTGCCAACGTACGAAAAGAGAACACTCTTCAGACCAGGTCGGAACCTCATTGTTAAGACGCCACGCTCATTAAAAACACGGTTTCTAAGCCCTCCAACATGGGTTAAAACGGCATTGTTTCTGTTAATGTTGCGGCCTCTGTAGTCGCTCCCGTAAATAAAGCAATTTTTCCTTTTCATTTGTTTCCCGTTGTAAAATAATGAATATATTATGGTTCCAGCAATTACAGTAAATATATTAACTTTGTATCTATGCCTTGTCGTGACAAAATTTTTGATACATCGACTGGAACAGAAGTTATTAAGAAGAAACAGATAAATCCAAGGTGATAGGGATCAATATCCCTTAAGGAACCATCCTAGTATTCGCCTGTAGCGATTTCGGGAAACCGAGGCAAACAAATCAGCATGGCCGAAGCCGGGTATCGATCCCGAGTGTTTTACTATTGATGCGCCGCGATTTTAATATTTGTTCCGCATACTGTAGCAACTTGCATACGTTACTTCCTATTAGATCTACACAAAGTAAATTGAATTATATCTCATAGGTTTTGCAAAATGATACATCAAAAGTCCACATAATATTCGATTTGTAACTACCTACAGTAGAAATTAACTCACGTGTGGATTTCAGACGAAACGAATCGATTTTAGACGTATGGTGGAGGTTATATATCTCCACGCGAATCTCAGAAGGGGGCTAAATCGTTAATGAGCTAAATATTAACAAAGGCAATAAAGTAAACAAACCATGCGGAAGACGTGTTGGCAAACGTTACACTTCTTTTTTAGTACTAAAATAAATTTATTTTCCGAATATATAGTTTTATGTAATAATTTTATATTGATTATAACAATTTTTGGAGAAGTGCCAATCAGCAGTAATTCATCAATAATTATTATTGTTTTCACAGCAGTAATTACGTTTAATTTTGAGGGAGGGAGCAAAAATTTTACGTTTTCACCCCCTACTGTTTTAGACTTGCTTACGTTTCTGCTTGCAGCGAATAGGCCTTTGTATGTATTGAGATATAACTCTTGAAACTATTTATACATTGATGAACATAATAACGGAAATTAATTATATTTGCAAGATTTAATTATGCGTTAACTTATCCATGAGTGACATAATATGTTTCAGTAAGTACGCCACGACTATATGTTCGTTTTGAATTGTCTTATTTCTGTTTATAGTTGTTATGGGTAAGTTACGAAAACTGTCAATTTTGAATTTGGGCATGCCACTATACAAAACAATGGCTACGGATGCACGGTTTTTAGAGAAAGATCCCACCAAAGCGATCCGGGTTCGATTCTTGGAGGGGTCTGTCCCCAGATTTTCGTATGTGGGAATCGTGCCGGACGATGCCGTTGGTCGGCGGGTTTTCTCGGGGTACCTCCCGTTTCCCCCGGCCCTTCATTCCGGCGCTGCTCCATACTCACCTCATGTCACCCCCACCAGCGCTGAAGACCTCTATGTTAAGCGCTGACCAAAATCTCACACTCACTCACTCACTCGAGAAAAGATTTTCGCGCAAGCTACATTGCAATTACCTAAATGTACATCTGTAGATCTCCTTCGGTTACTGGCCGCGTGTATTAGAAATGAGAAGTTAACTATTTGACTGAGTCAATAAGAATCAAGTTTCTGCGACACAAGACGTGGGCGTAGATAAACTAAAAAAATGTGGGTGGGATGGTACCTGAACATTTTGTGGGAGAACATTAGACTATATATGTTTAGTAAAACTACATAAAATTCGTAGGCTTGTATTTACGCGGCTTCTTTTCGCCGCTCTACGTTAGATTATAATCGCTACTCCAAATAAAAACAATTTTGTGTTGCAGCGTGAAATTTTTCGTTTCGTTGGTAACATTAGTTTTATTGTTTTAATTTTGAGGAAAGTACGTGCTCCCCCAGTCTTCGAGGATATACCACGCTTGTGCTACTATGGGATAAAACGTTTTTTTGTAAGAGTACAATGAACATGGCCGCCGGCAGGATTTATTGCCAGAAAGCTTTCGGGACCCATGACCTTGTCATCCAAAACCATTATCTTTAAGTTACAAATTATATACTTTCAAATCAACAGCCTGGATGCAATTTTAATGGGATAAACATTTTTATTAGTGGACAAAGCTTTGTTTAAGGGGATAAACATTATTAGTAGATAAATCTTTGTTGAATGGGATAGACATTATTATTAGTGGATAAATCTTCGTTTAACGGGATATACATTTTTTTAGTGGATAAATCTTTGTTTAATGGGATAAACATAATTATTAGTAGATAAAGCTTTGTTTAATAGGATAAACATAGTTAATAGTGGATAAAGCTTTGTTTAATGCGATAAACATCGTCATTATTGGATTAAGCTTTGTTTAATGGGATAAACATTGTTATTAGTGATAATACTTTTTTCTAACATAAATCCGACAGCGCCTGGTCCCTAATGGTCTCGACCCCTACGCATTTGCCCCTTTGCCTCCCCCCTCCCTCTAGACATTCCTGATAGTAAATGTCAGCAAATGGAACATTATCGGGACTGATATAAAAAAAGTATATATACACACACATTTTCCGCCGAGAAGTCTGGGATTGCCTTGCGAAGTTGGCAACAGCAGTGTTGAAATAACACAGGACTCAGTAAGGAAGCTGTGAACCCGACCTAAGAACCTCGAAGATGGAAAAAAAAAAAAAAAAAAAAAACCACACGACCTGCTAAGCGTGCTCGAAATTGACCCTTCCACGCCTCCCTCGTCTAGCTGCTTAATTAAACACACTTCTTTTCCGCTCACGCCCGAGCCGAGAGAAATCACGCCTCTCTGTTCTCTCGACCTTCGTCTCTCCCTTCTTTCTCGAGTGCCAGCCCATTCTCCTCGAGGCAGACACATACGAAAAGGAGGAAGGGGGGATTGTGGTCGGCGAATTAACCGGAAAGAGTCTGTGGAAGAATGCCGAATCTCAGGGAGATAATGTCCCGATTATTTTCCTCGACCGTGCGGATCAATACGCATTCTCGAAATTAGCTCCCTGAAGACCACAAGACGACCTCTGCTGCACATGAGCCCTCCCCCCAACCCCTTTTTTCCGCCATACAGAAACTAAATGGGATGCCGACTAAAATTTTTACTCTGCGCATGTAGCTTATTTAACGAGGAGTGTTAGACAATTTAATTGTATTTTCAGTTTTTTTATGCCATAACAATTATTCAAATTAAATTTAGTGGAGTTAGCCAGGTGGGTGGTACATCAGGGTATAAATCAACCCCCCACCCCCCCCGAACAACCCCAAAATTTCAATACAAATTTCAAATCAAACTGTTAGTACTTATTAAGTAAAGGTAAAATATTACTGTATTTTTTAAAAATACTTAAATTTATACTACAGTTTAAAAAATTCAAGAATGATTTACGATACAAAAATTATTTTATTTTCTGGTTTTCATTAGAATACCTTGTGGCCTACAACATCGTTATTCAGTGCGAATTATTTCAGTTTGGGAAATCAATTGATTTTAGAGTTGTACTTAAAATCGTGACATGCAAACTTTGACTTTGAGAAGCATTACGCAATAACTATAATAGGTAAAATACTTTCATAAGACCAAATTTAAGTCATAACTTATGTCTAAAAAACACAATATCCAGAACAAATATAAAAACAAAAACATAATGATACAAATACCGTGCCCTTAATGAGTTTATAGGAAGGTACTAAAACACAATAATGACAGAATATTAATACGTGATTCCAAACAATAAAAAAATAAAAATAAAAACCTTGCTTGTAGTGCCCTGTCTTAAATAAGTTTAATACCAAAATATCTTTAATTATAAGACTTTATGCTACAATCTGCAATGCAGAAGAATTTCTATTATGTTCCAGATACTCAAAATGCATAGGGCAGAACTCTGTACATTTTTATTTATTTATTTATTTATTTTAATCTTTCACATGCTGAAATTATGTCTTGGAAATTTGGTAGTTTGGCTAATTTGGCAAAATACTTATATTGATTCGGTAAAATGAAAAACGCAAAATTTTGCTTCCTAGTACCTCTTTGAAATATAATAAAACTTTAAAAGTAAGAATAAATAACCTCCAGTTAGTTAGTTGGGTTAACAAAACTTTTCAAAATGCTTTTTCTGGAACTATTAATTTACATACAAACTTAATTTGTTGGATTGGGTTAACAATACTTTTCAATATGCTTTTTCTGGAACTATTCATTTACCTATAAACTTAATTTGTTAGGTATTATCTGTCTAATAACTTCAGTAAAATTTAACGGCTGCTTACGGGAAACTCCTGTTAATATTTTGTGATATGTCTCACAATGCAACACAAGACAAAATTTACAGTACAAGTGGTAAAACTGATGCCTCAGGTTCATTTTGGAATAACACATTTACTTCCAGTGTGGAAAATATTACAAAATACCGTAAACCGGGGTTACTCTAACCTTGTGGGGTAACTTTGCCTCACCCAAAATGTTGGTCTTTATGTCGTTTTGCCAAGAAAGTTCAAAAGAAATCATTTCAAATAATAGGTTCCAATTATCTATTTATTTACCATAAGACCACAAAACTAACATTTTCAGTGGTCAAAGTAACCCCGAAAATGGACAAAGTAACCCCCGGTTTACGGTATTAACATATATTTCCCATAAGTAGGGCCCGGTAATTTTCGCGAAAAGATTTTTGCAACACATTGTTTCAGTGTCTTACGTGCGCACCTGCAACTCTGCTATGTGGTCAGTGATTGGATGCCGTAACACCCAGCGGATGGAGGTTAAACCTGCAAATCACAGACGTGATGTGTGGCAGTTATTCGTGTACCGATTGGCACAGTCAAATAAATAACAACTCTGCACAAAAACACTCTGTCAATAGCCACGAAGTTGAACTGCAGGTGTGCACGTAAGTCACTGAAACTAAGTGGGGCAAAAATCTTTTCGCGAAAACTACCGGGCCCTACCCATAAGTAACTGGCTAATTTTAGCGAAGTTATAGGAAAAAGAGTGTACCCAGTAGGATCTATAGGTGCAGATATTAGGTGCCTAGTGTAAAATCTCGGATGAACTGCAAGTGGAGAGGGTCGTGATGATATATTTTCTCTCGTGGAGATGTCAGCACCTGAAGTATCGTCGCCTGCCATGATACGACCGCCCCGGGGAAAGCAACTTGAACCTTCTTTTCTTGGGTGCGTCGGGATCGTCTCCGAGATTAAGGGCCTCCTTGCGAGCGAGCTTCTGCTACTCCTCAATAGAATATTATGTTTCCATCACCCACACCCATTTCTCTCGCGACATCTCGAATGAATTTCCTTCCGCCATTCTTCAATATATATATTTTTTCTCCTCCTTGGCTCTTTTACCCACTCTCCTCGATGCCGTGACTCCCCCTCCCTCCCTCCGTCTCTTTCTCGTTATTTCCCAAACCCGAACAGAAACCATTCCGAAGACACCGCAAAATGCTTTCCTTTCAGGACGCCAGGGCTCCCGGAAATTGGTGAACTCGACTGTGTGTGTGTGTGTGTGTGTGTGTGTGTGTGTGTGTGTGTACGGCCCGTCGCCCGCGAGGTTGTCTGCGAGCTGCGCCTCGGAGCGAGGCGAACATATGAATGGGATAGGCAGAGATAACCCAGCAAGCCAGGGTCATTACTACACTGTACTATACCTAGTCTCTCGGCGAACGGCAAACCGAGGCTGCTTCCTTGGCTTCTGTAAATTGTCTCAACAGCACGCCAGTAGAGCAACTCCCAGCAGAGTAACCACTTTCATCGTAACCTTCCTAAGTCTTCATATCGAAGATTTAAGTATCACATCGTCGGTCAAGATTACATAATTCTTAAAAGTTTTCAGAGAAAGAAAAATTATGTAAAATATTTCCTTACCAAAACAAATTTTTTTTTTACAATTTGTATTTTTTAACATTATTCAGTACAACATAGTACTATCAGAAATATTACGTCATTAGTGTTTTTGAAAATATGAACTTTTCTTAACTGAGTGGTGTTATTCATCAGTAGACTATGCACGAATTTTAAAATATCTGTAAACCATTCTAAATTTTTCGAAATTTGAAACAGTAAAACAAAAATATTTTACTCCTATAAATTTCGTATTTATTACAACATGATATTTGACGAAACATTTTTTTGCTAAACCGATTCAGGGCTGAGAAAAATTTTTACACGTCTAACAACTGGCACATAGTCTATTATGCATAACACTGTCCAGTTATGTTTGAAACTTGGGATAATATTTTCTTACAGCCAGTTTTACAATGTTTGGTTTTGTTCTGATTATGGCCTAGTGCCGGATTGCCATTTTTTTTTACCATGCACTTGCTAAATACTGATGGTGACAGAAACAGGAGAACATAATAACCGTTCAAAACGTGTATGCCATTAGGCACTTTTTTATTGCGAGTGCTTCAGTTTACAAAAAATTAACGCAAGTCCGTGAACTTTGTCATTCGCAGTGAACATACAACTCGAAAAGAAAAATTCAGCGAGAGAGACAATAGTTTCCAAGAGATTAATATACGTTCGCTCAAAATCGGAAAAAAGTAGGCCACTTGTCCCGTGATTTAAATGTATAAATAGCGCATTTATTTAACGAGACATTGTATCCAGACACTAATATTTCTTACAAATTAATATCAGCGTGTTTAAATAATACTTTCCATCTGACTTCTTCCATAGACTTCGAATGGACACATACGAACTCTGTGACATATTAATTTATTCGAGGGTCCTAAGTAAAATAAAGCATAAAGCCAGCAAACTAGAACCGAAGGGTCAACATAAACGGTAAAAAATCTCTGTGTGGTTAATTGGTGTTCACTTAGCAGATTCTAAAATTCTCCATTCTGAAAAAAAAAAAAAAAACTGTCATGTTTATTGATGCGCTACAAGTTTTATCCGTCCCAAAATTATCACATAAGCACACATATCACTGCATGCATACTACGCAGAGATTCAACTGATAAAAACACTGCATATGTGTGAACGTGTGGAAACTCTGCGAGTATTTAAAATCTTAGTTTAAATGTAAGAAGTTAGTCATCTGGACTTACAACTGAATTAATCAGAACATAATTGTAATTTTGTGTTCTAATTGCGGACTTAACATCCAAAAGGGGCTAAGTACCATTTTCGACAAAAATGAGTTAGGTACATAGAAAGATGCCAAGATAAAAAGGTCGAACACATCCCTAAAGTGCTATCTCCTAGTGAGATTCATGCGCGCCGTACATCAGCACAATTACATGGTTGGAGTAACATCAACGCGTTCTAATGCATTGAAAAAATATATATTTATGTTCATAAGTATTTTGTATTAGTTACTGTTCGATTGCTCCTAGTTACTACTTTCCTATTGTCAAAATATGTGAACGCATTTGGATAATTCCTTGTTCATTTCTTTCTCGCAATATACTGTTTTCGTCATTATCTCAAAACTTACCTTTTGGCACTTAGCCCCTTATGAATGTTAACTGCTCAATTATTCTTCCAAGTAAGCTATGGATCGTTTGAGAAGGTAGGGTGCACATTTTTAGTAATAGACGTAATTTTTGAATTACGATAGGGATTTTGCCAAGTAAGATAAACGAAGGAAGGAAACCGCAGCCTTCTAGTTTCCGAAATTCACATCAGATCGTTCAGTCTGCTTAACTTAGTCTTCTATTTGTTGAATTTTCGAATAACTCAATTGGATCATTTGATTTGAAGTAGACGGTCGTAAAAGTGCAGTAGATGTTACTAAAAATATGTATAATTATGAGTTATGCAATGTTTAATGTATCACTGATACTCGTATCTGATTTCGAGAAGAAAAACATATCAACTATGCTGCCACCTTTTCGTTAGCAGACTAAAGAGGTCAACATTAATATTTTCATGACAACGATTCCGTGAAAGAAAGGGGAAAAAATACTTATTTGGCTTTTGTATTAATGTAATTTTTGAACGTTTTTTGTTCATTAACATTGCTTATAATATAAAGTGAGAAATGGCGCTGGTAGAAAATAAGTTTGGGATGCGGGGCCAAATATTGTAAACGGAGATATATGGCGGAGTTTTTTAACAATTAAATTTTTCTTGGCTCTCTTGTTATACTATCTAGAACAAATGTATATTTCTAGTACCTTGACAATGCCTCAATTAGAAGGGAAACAAACAATTGTATTAAAATGCTTACATAGGTTTATTTTTGCTTATGCTGTAAAATTTCAGGTGCATACTCTTCAATTTTTTTAAGGAAATAAAGCATAATAACTGTTGGAGAACAGATGAAGTCAGGCAGAGTTTTTTTTCCTGGAGAGGTTCCAGTCTAGATAAATAATTTACAACCAAAGAGTGTTATAGTCATTTGTCAAACAATCATAGTAAAACTACAACTCTAGAAAACGCAGTGAAAGTGACAAACATTTTTCCACTTCAGTTATATCCTTATGGTCGCTCAAAGTCATGTAAAAAGTACTCTTGCTCCAAGTTTTGAAATTTGTAAAGATTTCATTATTATAATTTTTTTTTTTTCGCACAAGCCAACGCTTCCAGAAATTATATTTTTTCCTACAAGTTTTACATGGGCATGTTTAAATACTATTCCCCATACGTTTCCTTCCATAGACCTCGGATGATTCATGTAAACTGTGTGATTACTAAACACAACGTCTGGTATGACCTTGGAAACCACTCCTAAAAGAACAAACCGACTTCTCGTTGAACTCATCGTGGATTGTATTCCCAGGTCAGCGGGAAGAAAAGGATCAAGTCTAGTTTCCTCGAGATCTCCATTCCCAGCACCTGAGAAACACGGGGGACCTCGGGAAGATAAATCTTGGTCGGCGCGACCTCTGGTGCCGTGCTGACGTTGAGACGTCACTTTCTGGGAATCTTCCTGTTCCCTCCTTCACCCGCCTGCTTAGTACCCACCGCAGACTTTCTCTTCCACACCCTTCATCCTGCTCCTCATCCTTTATCTTTGGTCCGCCTCGCGGGAACTCGGAACTCTTCCTCCTACTTCCCTCCCCCCTTCCATTCTTTTCATTATTGGGGTAAGAGCTGCGGAAAATCGGGGACGCGCGGGGAAATGTCAACCTCTCCAGGGTGGCGGCAGGAGGTGGGGGAGGGGATGAGAACGCCGGGTGAGGGTGGCAGGCAGAGTACAGATGGGAGTGAGGTGAAGGTGATGAAAGGCCGAGCTTGTCAGTTGGCGAAGGGCGTCTACAGCGAGCAGAGGGGCTAAATAAGCGTGGCTCACGTGCAACTGAAGTTGATGGTCCGTTCAGCTCTTAGCAGCGAACTCCGAGACTGTGAGGGAAAAAATTCTCGCCAGCTAGGAAGAGCGTTAACATGCCCATTTGCTGTTGCGGCAGGCTAAACTGAGCCGCGGAGTTCGCAAACTTTCACATCTATAGTTCTGTGCGTGTAACTCTGTTAACATGTGTTTAGACGTCTTCATTTTCTTCCGACAACCCCAATATTTATTAATAGAACAAAATGTATTTTTTATTTTACGATTTTTTAGTGAAAAACGTTTGTGTAGTTCTACGCAAAAAAAAAAACATAAAACAAAAAAAATAATAAATTGATTCTTTTCAGCTCTTCATTTATGGGTTTTCTTCTAAACCAGGGAATAGAGTGGTGGTTATAAGTTTTTCACTTTGACAAGGCATAATTTACCAGGTTCATTCACTTTTTAAAAATTCATATGGGGTAGTTTCAGTTACTTTTATACGACTGTAGTCGCTCGAGTAGGTAAAATACTTTTCTTCTTCTCAGCCCTTTCCTGCTATAAATTAAAGACGATACTGAAGTTGCAACAATTAGGAAATTTTAGTTTCTCTATGTGCTCTGTCATACCTGAAATTGTTTATATACCACTGGAACAGGTGCTATTAAGAAAAAACTAATAAACCGAAGGCGGTACGGATCAATCTTCCTTAATTTAAGACAGCTTGAACATAGTATGAGGTATCACATCTGGTATCAAATCACGACATTTATTCATTGTACATACTTCAAATTTTACTATAGTATTTTAAACAAAGATCTTCATACTTAGTCACTAATTTTTATTTTATATTATCTGATGATTTTGAAACGGAGAACATATTTTCATGAAAATTTGAAATATGAATGCACTAATTACGTCATTATACTATGAATTAATTAGTTTTCTACAGGATAATATACTGAGTGTTTCCGAACACCGACAAACTGCGAGCTGATTAATGTATGGCACAGGTTGTTTACAATGGATGTTTACGGTCGCCTGTGCGATGAAAACAACTTAACACACGTGTACACAGAATTGCCTATGTACTAGGCTGTACGCTCTGTAACGCTGCGCGGAATCCGTAAGTGCGTTTTGAACGAAAACAATACACACTAGACAGTTACAACAAAAGTGTCATTTATGTTACATAAGCCACACTGATGGAGAAAACCTTCTTCAAACGTTTTAATTTATTTTCTAACGCTACAAACGTGCTGATATTTTATATAACGATCACGACATAAACAAAATAGAGAAAAGCAAATAAACTTATTAAGTAGTAAATGTGAAGCAAGATTGAAAAAAATATATATTTCCTTGTATATGTTACCTTAGCAAAAAAAATAGAACTGTCCGCCATTTTGAAAATGCAAATACAGTGTGAGCATAACCTTGTTAGTAAAGTCACCTTGCTAAGAGCTATGTGTGTATCGAGTGAGAAAGTTATGAAAAATTATTTCTCAGTTTTCCTGTGTGACAAAAAAAATGTTTTCCCGTCTTGAAAATAAACACGGAATGGACAAAATTCACAAATGTCGAGTCACCTTTCTTAATACTATACGTGGTTTAAATTTGCTGAAATTCTGTGTAAGGATTGAGAAGTTGGAAGGAGTAGTGGAACACACATACACACCAAAAACACCCATACACAGACATGAAGTCGATTAATTGAACTAACCCTATGTAGGAATCGTTCAAAGAAAACATGAAGGTGTTAACACGTGCTTGCTTTCTCCTTAAGAAAGTAGACTAAAAATGCGATACAGTTAACACAAGAGTATAGTCAGTCTCACAAGAGAATTCCATTTTTTGACAGTTTTGAAGGCTATAATGTGTACCAATTTCTGCAGGAAATTAATTTTAATTCTGATATATTGCACAGTTCGAGACCCAGCCAAGTGTTTGTAATGGGCAAAATTTCAATGTTTTTAAATTATATGTTTTTAAATTAAGATATATGTGTAGCATAAAGACTGAACTGAAAAAGTGTGTTGTTGGTAAGCCTCTAGAGAGGGTCGAGGTGAAGTCAGCACTAGACAGGACAGGAAAAATATTAGCTCTGCGAGGGGCCAAGAAAAAAATTGTCGCCGAGGCTTGTCGCATCCCCAGGGAGTCTCAAAATGAGTGAAAGAAGGTTTGTTTGCTTGTTCAGAGAAACTTCGCTGGTGGCCCAGCCATGCTCCAGGAGTGTAACCACTTCCCCTTTTAAATCACTCTGAGAGACAGCGAAAAATTTGGAACGAGGCTCTTTTCTTCTCTCCCCCACCCCTAACTTTCCAAAATGGCGGCGAACGAGCCGAAGCCATGCTGGTGGCAAAAATAAAAATAAATGAAATTGTATATAATATTCAAATAGTGTCAAAATTAAAAGGAAACGATTGTAGTATGTGGGAAA
>PNEQ01065978.1:12375-23638 GCA_003012365.1 Medauroidea extradentata | reverse complement strand
GCGACGAAATGTTTTATTGGTGGCGACGAAATGTTTTATTGGTGGCGACGAAATGTTTTATTGGTGGCGACGAAATGTTTTATTGGTGGCGACGAAATGTTTTATTGGTGGCGACGAAATGTTTTATTGGTGGCGACGAAATGTTTAGTTGTGGCGACAGCAGTATTTTAGTTGTGGCGACGAAGTGTGTGTAGTGAGCACAAAAATATTTGGCAGGGTCAAACTAACAGAATATTTAGTAGTTGCCGTAGAATTTTTTTTTCGTGTGTTCTAAATTTAGCCAATTCAGAACAGAATAATTTAATTCGAAATTTTTGAACTATTTAGTTGCAGGCAATATATTATCTTCGTGATTCTAACAAGTTTCATAGTTACTGAGTTTAATGGATATCTCTAAATTTTTGGTGTTTAGTACACTTGACAATTGATTTTATTTGTCTCCGAGGGATAATTTTTTCAAATACGGTATTTATTGTTGTAGTTGTCGGCAATAAGGTCGATGCCTGCAACGTCGTTTCGGTTAAAAAGCTATTTCCTTACATATAATGTGTTTCTTAAAACTTGCTGTGTTAATAAAGTATAGTTGACCGAATTCCCCTGGATTGCTTTTTTTTATATATATATTTTTGTGTGCGTATTATAATAGTTTTTTTCTTGTTCGTTTTCGTACTTTGTCATTCAACACAGGTTTGATCAGCTAAAAATGAGCAGTGGCGCATGTCCACAATCCAATTGTAAACTCACATTGCAGCAAACATTTAAAAATCTAATATAGTATGTTATAACAACGTTTTGAAGTCCTAGATGCATATTGGGTACTTTATAGCTTCCTTTAAGGCCATGCATGCACTTTAGTTTCTACTGTTTTTTCGATAATAATTTTTTTTAAAGCTTAAACGAGAGCAGATATCAAACATCTGTTTTGTTAAAAATTGTTTTTGCCGCGATAGATAATTTTCTCAAAGCAAGAAATTATACGGTTTCGACTAAAAAGTCAACCAGAATTTCGTTAGTTACATAATTAGCTAAAACCATATTATTTACTGCCTTGGAAAATCAGTCAACATGGAGAAGAAGATTTTAAACAAAACTGCCAGACAGATTTTTGGTATAAGCTCTCGTCTAGGCGTAAAAAATTAATATCGCTATAAAAAAAAAAAAAAAAAACTAGAGAGCCACGGCCTTAGTGTCGCTGTTCATAGCGCGCTCACTTGTTAGGCTGACGATGGTGCGTGCTTGTAGGAATCTGAGAGAAGGAAAAAAAAAAAAAAACTGGGCTGTTACGGAGCGGCCGACTTTAGCTGTAAACTCTTGAGAGATATTTCATCGATGTCATGCTAGGTTGCTCTGCAACCACCGGGTCAAAGTTTTTTCCCCACACCTTCACGGTGTATTGCGGAAAGAAAGAAATTTCTACTGTGAGAAAACGTCAGTTCAGCAGACTAGAATTTCTAGAGGAAGTGAAGCGAGCTGTTTCTCGAAGAAGGCTTCCGAACAGTGTGTTACAACGGGCGAGTCTGTTGTTAGCCCACAGACTCGTGAGTACCTAGTCGGTATTGAAACATATAATAGTTGGATATGACGGTATATCGTGGAAATGTTTTGTGCCGACATACCATTGAAATCGCTGTAGTTTATTGCAACACGTATGATTGGGTGATGCACGTCTGACGCAAGGTAGCTGTCTGCAGACCGATAACAAACATCAAATATTACAATAGTGTGATTCTTACTGGCTCAGTTTAATAGGGCAATAACTCCAAGTACAAACGAAAGCCAGTAATCTTCTGGTAAGCTAAACGTGAGTTGAAACCCAGCAAACAGTCAAGTTTTCTCGCGATAAACCACCATCGCTAATTATCGTTAGAGCCATTGATTTTTGGTGAAAATAATTCTGCAACAACTTGTTTCAATGCCTTACGTGCACACCTGCAACTCTTGTCAGAATATAATACGGCATTTGACTGCACCAACCAGAACAATGTTACCGCGACACCACACGTCCCTGATTTACGGGTAGGAGTCCGAGACGATGAAAGTTAAAAACTTCCAATCACTGTCCAAGAAGCAGAGGTACAGGTGTTCACATAAGGCATTGAAACAAGTTGTTGCAGAATTCTTTTTACTAAACATACTGGCTCTAATTATAGTATTTAACTGTGTCAGTAATAATTATAATATCCTGACACCTGTTGATTTAGATCTTTATCGCACAGTTCCGATCGAAGAATTACGGTGACTGCTATAACAATAATTATAATTTGATCGTTTATTGTATTTATTATTATACAACTACGTAATGTGGGACTCCCACTTTTGTGGTAATGTCTGTAACGGTGCTTAATATCATTAAGTTCTCGACTCAACCTTGGCAGGTGGAAGTTAGATTGCAGCTTTTGTTTACAGTCAGTTTTGAAATATAGTTCAGAGATATTATCGCAGCATGTTATATCATGTATTTTACTGTCAACACTGAATATGTTGTTAGCGTTTCTGAGCTCTTAACGTTTTTATTAACTCGATTTCTTGTCTCTTCGATTACAATTTTGCAATCGATTTGCAACTAACTTCCCGACGAGCGAGGTACGTTAACTTATAGCCAGGAATGGGAATTTTTGGTGACCAGATTTTTGCCCCACTTTGTTTCAGTGTCTTACGTGCACATCTGCAGCTCAACTTCATGATTATTAACAGTTAGAGATGGTGGAATATCGCGAAAATGTTTTGTGCCAACATAGCCTTGAAAACGCTGATACAACGTAGCTGTCTGCAGACCAATAACACGCATAAAATATTACAATTGCGGGATTCCTATTGGCTCAGTCAAATAGGGTAACAGCTACACGTACAAGCGAAAGCCAGTCATCTTTTCATAAGCTGAACGTACGTTGAAGTCTAGCAAATAGTCAAGTTTTCCCGCGATAAACCATCATCTCTATTAACAGTGTTTTTGTGCAGAGTCATTATTCATTTGACTGTGCCAATCAGTATACGGATAACTGCCACACATCACGTCTGTGATTTGCAAGTTTTAACCTCCAGACGCTGGCTGTTACGGCATCCAATCACTGACGACGTAACAGAGATGCAGGTGCGCATGTAAGGCACTAAAACAAAGTGCTGCAAAAATCTTTTCGCGAAATTTCCTATCTCTACGTACAGCTAAGAACCGGAACGCAGTTATGAGAGCGAAAATTTGTGAATGTTTTTGTTACATACACATTACTTAAAAATTTTTAATAATAGTTAGGGTGCAATGGTAATTAATACTAAAACGTTCATATTGCTACACTAACAATGCCGTGGATAATTACTATGTGCTAGACACGGAGCATTCACAAAAGCCCTGCTAAATTTACTATTTTCAGTCAATTCGTATCTTTCCGCGCGTAACGGCTGACGAGGGGAAATGTCAAACCTCTCTGAGCACGTCACTTGATGCCTGCGCGTGTAAGATAAATTGTGCGGTTGGTAGGAACCTGTATAGTTTGATAAAAAGTTTGTTAATGATGTAAAATACTTTAAAACTATGCACGCTTTCGCGATGTGGCGCCGCATGCAGATAAAAAAAAGCAAACATATGCGTGGGTTTTTGGTAGCTGACGAGTATGCTCAGTCGAATAGGGGCGGAAACGAGATTAGCAATTATCGAACCCGGCATTAATTTCACATCAGTACTTAGAACATGGAGTATGATGTACGTGACTTCGTACCTTTTGTATATATTTCAAACTTTAACTTTGTTACTGTTTGTTTACCGCACGAGAGCAATAGATCAGTGATGGAAACTTGGAACAGAGTGAAAAGAATACGGAGCGTACACTGGATATTTTTTTTCGAAACGAAAAGGTGCTGCGCTGTTACCTGATTGGAAGGTTGCCATGGCGACAGTTACTCCTCAGACGTCCAGCTGTATCGCTGAAAATAGACCAGATGGTCGTGTACCCGTCCAAGACACGAGGAGGTTGTTTGGGTCGTCATAGAGCGGGTTGCTATTGTGCAAGTATCATCTGAATGGTACGCTTGTCACGTGTGCTCTGATGTTAATTGAACGACCTCGGCAGAGACAGTGGTAACTCACTATGTAGGCCTATCACAACTGAGTTACGTACCTTAAAGTAAGATAAAATGTGACACTAAAATTAAGTCAATAGAGCCACGAGTTTGTCCGAAAATATGTTTACGCCATTTTGTTCAAATGCCTTACGTGTACATCGGCAGCTCTGCTTCATGGCTATAGGCAGTGTGTCTTTGTTCAGACAAGTCTCTCGTTTGACTGCACCAATCAAAGTAAGACAATTGTGGCACCATACGTCTGTGATCTGCCAGAAGAAACCCTAGACGTGAGAGTTAAACTTCCAATCGCCAGGAAGCACGACTGCATATCTGCACACAAGGCACTGAAACCAAGCAGTGTAAACATTTTTTAAACACAAAATTGTAGCTTTGTTGATTAGAATATTTCAGCCATTCCAGGTTCCGCGAAGGGCATCTTGACGGCGTTTTGGTTTAGACAAATGGTAATAAAATGTTT
Organism: Medauroidea extradentata; assembly: GCA_003012365.1. NCBI lineage: Eukaryota > Metazoa > Arthropoda > Insecta > Phasmatodea > Phasmatidae > Medauroidea > Medauroidea extradentata. The sequence continues at coordinate 19,104 of PNEQ01065978.1, read as the reverse complement.
GTATTTGATTAAGTAAGGTATGTAATGTACAATGGTTTTTCAAAGCCTAAGTAATTGACTCGTAACAATGGAAATCTGGCTTATGTTTTAATTTTCACGCAAAGTCTCATAGAAGTGGAGTTCCGTATGGGAAATTTTTTGGATAGCTCTTACCATCTTCAACTTGCGTGACAAAACTCTTTAATTCCTTGCTATTTAAATGATTGGAATTTTTATAGTATACTTAGAAGAGCATTGGAATATTCTGTGGACACTGTAACTTATTTCATTAACTGTACAGATGCGGCTATGCGTATACAGTAATTGGGCCGTTATAAATACTGACATGGAGGTACTTATATTTTTTCATTTGGGAAAATATATTGACTATAAAACATAATTTATGGTTCTGTTCAAAACTGTTCCATACGGAACTGTCCCGTACGGAACCACGTTTTCGTGAAAACAGTGTAAGTTACAAGCTTTTGATGTTTACTAAGGTTAAAATAAACCTGCGTATCTAACTTCCTTGGATTATTGTATTGTTATCGCCTTTAATTAACTTGATGAATAAACTTTTATGCGTTATTTAATTCCGTATGTGACATTGGTAGCTTCATTCTTTTTATTGTGTCACGGCTTAACAAAGAACACAACTTCACTATCCACCATGTGCTTTGAGGTTCTGGAAATAAACAGGAAATACAAGATGCCCCCTGAATGAATATGATATTGTATAAGAGGGGTACCAATCTTAGGATGAATATTGACACCAAGTAATTAGCTAAGGCTCTTCGGAATTCTAAAACTTGATGTTAACCTAAAAACAAATGATTTTTCTTCATCGTTGCTCTCAATTTATAATATTCAAATATGCTTTATTGTAAATGTTTTAACACTTGGGCTCATTTATCTTTGAATGGCTGTTCATAAGTAGAGATTTGGAAAATTTTGCGGATTCACTGGAGGACAAGTTATATTTTGAAATCATGTTCGTGCGAGTTATTTTCACTGTTAGGTCATTTGGGTCGCCAGTAAACTTGTCCTTGAAGACCATGAACCAATAGCTAGACACACTGGAAAATCGCGGAAAACGTTGACTATTTCCTAGGCTCCATCGTGCTGCATATAACACTGACTGTTTTCAAACGATATTGGCAATGTTTTATTTGAAGCATTGTTTGTCACTACAACAGGCCCAGTTAGATCTCTACAGCTAGAACAAACGGTGTGTGTGATTTGTCACGTGTCACTCTTAATGTATTACAGTTAGAGCCACGATTTTATGGCGAAAAGATTTTTGTACCATTTGGTTTCATTGTGTTATGTTCATATCTGCAACTCTGTTTCATGGTCAGTGATTGGGCGTTTTAACTGTCACTTGTCTTCCAGGTTCTACTGACAAATCACAGACGTATTTGCGTCACAATAACCTCAGTGTTATTGGTGCAGTCAAATGAGGGACGTGTCTGAGCAAAGACTCGCTGCCAATAGCCGTGAAGCGGAGATGCCGAGGTATACGCGAGGCACTGAAACAAAATGTTGCAAACATATTTTCGCGACAAAATCGTGGCTTCAACTACAGTTTATCGGAGACTATGTTAAACATTTTCACGATTTACCGGTGTACCTACCAATAGCAAACCTGCACGAGGATACAAACTACCGCGATATCACTCGCTGGAGCCACAGCTAACGAACAAATAACTGACAACTGAGTGGTCACAGGACTGTGGAGTCCAGCCGGCATATTATTAAACCTGCACTGCGAAATGTACGGGTCTGTATTCATTTGTTTTGTGCTACGGTATTATACAACCAACGCAAAATGAGCAAACGCACAATATCAAAACATATTTAGACTATTTAATTGGTACGATATACTATTAATGTATCGCTTGCCTTTAGAATCACTACTGCACTGAGATTCAATGTATGGCCGCACGTAATCTCTTGTATCGGGGTGTACAGTACGAGATAAAACAGTTTAGTTCTTGCAAAAAAATATTTTTGTGTTTCAAACATGTTGTTTGCCATTGCTTTTCCTCATGCCTTTGTATTATTCAGTTTTACTACCTCATTTTTTCCTGCCTCTGCAGCTGCAGAAAAATTTTTGTAGCATTTTTCGTGGGTGATATAGTTATAAATCACACTTCAAAATAAATATGATGGCGCTTACTTTACATACTGCTACCCCCGTCCCCCATCACACGTTCTAAACGCATTTTCATAGTTCCGGAAGATGATTTAGTGGTAGAATTTAAACATCTCGCTTTTGCGAGTCGTGTAGTGCAGTTCAGTGGCGCGTTGTTCCACGAAACGAATAACTTTGGTGCAGACCTTGTACCAAAATTTATTGGCTCTGTAGATTGCTGTGTATCGAGGATCTGATTCCGTTACGCTAATAGGAAACGACGAACTGAAATATTTCGTTACATTTCGTTGATCGCTTCGACGAACCACGTTTAACACAATTAACCGACCAATGCCAACCAGCGAAAAGTGAACAAGAGAGAAACGGGCAAAAAATCCCAGATGCAACTGTAAATGGAATGGATAGTGAATTGACGAAATTTCAGTAATGGTACGCGTATATTTTGGTTATTTATGACGTAAAAATACTCGGAAGAGTGCAAAAACGTATAACTGGCGATACGGAAATTCGAAGCTTTGCCCTCTCACTTTAGCGTTGTGTGGTCGCATCTATACCGCTGTCCAATATTAATCAAAGAGGTAGAGTAGGTGAAAGATTTTAACCCAGATAATGCATGGAAAAACACGTTATTATGTGTGTATGTGTGTGTATCTATACACACATGCTGTTTCTTAACTTACGTTGCAAACTTTGGGGAGAGGGATGGTTCCTTATCAAAAATAAAGTATAGGTAGTTACACCAGGAAATTTTTGCCTAGCGCAATTGAATACTTTCATGAAATTTTAAGTTCATTAATAATAAATCCGCATAAAAGAACAAGGGGAAATATGAATATAATAAAACAATTATTTTGTTGATTGTTTCATTCAGTTATACAATACATAACAGGTATGAAAACAGCTACCACCGCGGCGCTGATTGATAACAGGTTCCAAGTCATCAGCCCGTACCACGTCTTAATACTCTGGTGGTGATGTGATGACTGAAGTAAAGTAGCTTCTAGGCATGGCACTTGGATGGATCACCACCAGGGAACACCGGCACCTCGTGCCACTGGTGCTTATATGAAAGCAGGTCTAGACTACCATAAAGATCAACGCAAGTACAAGGCAGATGAACGAGTAAATGTTCTCGATTGGTAACGGTTGTTCACATCTTTATGGCTTGCTCCTAGATTTATTTCACGGCTTGCGCTCGCAAAATATACTTGAAATTCGTTACATTATTTTTCAGTGGCAACATGATTGTATTCAATAACCTACAATGCGTTTTATGACTTAAATTCAAACAGTGTTCATTAGTAGGTTCTATAGTTGGTATGTAACGCTGTTAAAAACTCGGGTTTTAATAATGGGATAAATAAAACTGCTGCTTGTTTTTTAAATTATGTATTTATTTGTTTATACCTGTTCATAGGTTTAGTTGGACAAGTTATGCAAAAAGGAACGAACCCAGAGTTCACTGGAACTGACATATTCAAGGTCAAAGTCTACCGTGGCCATATAAACCTTGTATAAACCGATTTTTCTGGGCTATTATTTTCCTCCATATTATGATTTAAAGCTTGTTCTTTTTCTTGGACATATTTTGGACCTTCGTCTCTACTTAATATGATTATCTGAAAATAAATTACGTTGTGGGTTGGTCCCTTTTTGCATAACTACGTCCAAATGTTCTTTCAATGCTGCATCTCAGTGCTTCAGAGCTACTCTCGCCTGATTTTTTTGTGTGTCTTAGTGTATTATGACATTACATTAAACACATATGCATTACATTTATACAGAATACATTTAATAATTTAATCACAAAATTATTGTTCACTTAAAAATATTTTTGCGGCAACTATTTATAGGTCTCACGAACACAAATGACTCCTACTATTATAAACGATTTCTTTGTTTGTATTTTACAAGATCTCGGACTGCTAACGTAGTTTGCGAGTAGAATAAATGCATATGCCGCACACATTGGCCCAAAATACCAGTTAAATAAGTAATCTTTAGGTCCGACCGAAAATAACGACCCGCAAAGTGCCGGCTGGTGTACTGAATGATGACGTCACAGCGGCAGCCATGTTGTGACGAACTGTTTTCGCGGGCGTTTCAATTTAAATATTTTCTGATCGCTGTAATTGTCTCAAATCACTTTCCAAATTTAAAAATTCCAAATTTTGTGGGCTAGTTTTTTCCAAACATATTACGTATATGTTCCCGGTGAAATGTGCGAGAAAGGCTCACTCCAATGAGAGATATTCACACTTGAAAATTCGAATTTTAAAATGTTATTTTGACAAAATATTTTAAACAATGTGGAGTTAAATTACAATTCTTAGCACAATGATTAGTGTTGTTGAGATCTTCAACCTGTCAAGCAACCGATCTATCGCTTGTAAAGAACTTAGTTTACAAAACGAATGAGACTGTTTCTAAAGAAAATCGACATGCTGATCTACCATTTTCAGTTAATGCTTCTGATTTTTATACATTTATAATTTATATAATATAGCAAGTTCCCGAAAAGTGAGCTCTTTGAAGGTCGACTTGACTAGAAAAAAAAACATGTTTTATGTTCTTGCGCTGGTGGAATATTGAGTAGAGAAAAATATGTACGTATTAAATTTATTTAGTTCTACTCCGACTGCTACGCGTGTCTTGATCAGTGACGAAAAACTAAAAATTAGCTGAAATGAAAACAGCGAGTGCTTTAGAAAAGTTCAACTTTATCGTGAATAGCCTAACTTATGTAACCAAGAACACAGTAGCTCGTCCAATGGAAGCGTCTGTTTTTCTGTGTCGTCATTGCCTTTGACGTCGTTGTCTTGTGTAACATTATATTCGTCTCGGAAATTCTTTGTATTGACTGAGGTGTGCTGGGTTTTATCAGTTTTATTTCCTTAGTTTTATTTGTTCTGCGTTTTGATTTTACATAATTTGCTATGGGACATGTATTTTTATATATATTCGTGTTTGTGTTTAAAAAAAACTGCAGCCATTTTATTCGTATATTTTTTCCTCCTTTATTACTAGTGGTTTTCTGGAACGACAATACTGCAATAGCTTGAAGTTCAAGATATTTAGTTTTTAACAAAAATGTCAATAGGCGTCAAGTCGTATGCGCCTGACGCAAGAACGGTGTTGTAGTGTACCGCACTTATTCTTTCCTACGCGAAACATAGATAACTTATTAACAATATGTTTATCTACGAAAAGAATACAAGGTTAAAACTAGGCTTCTATAGTTTCAAAATGCATCATGCTTATTAGAAACATGTTTTTGGGGCCCTTCAAAATGGCTAAAAACTGTTTTTTTTTTTTGACAGCTGTAACTGTAAACCGGATACGTAAAACACAACGTTGGAAGCTTGCGTTGGACTTTACTACAAACTTTCCACAAATAAAATTGTAGGGTTGCCGCTTTAAGTTTTGCGCGCTGCAAATAGAAGTGTGGAAAGCTGAACCTTATCGCGTCATCGTCTCTGTGCATCAAACACGGAACATTACATCCGGTGCATAGTCCTCTTAATATTAATTGAATGTCAACATGGGTAGCGCACAGTTTCAGCTTGGGACGTTCAAATAACCCGATCAGTTGTCAAGCGTCCAATCATGGTCGAGACTACCTTGATTGTTTGCTTGCAGACTTTGACATAAAACCTGGTTATCGAGCCAACTTGGTCACGTCACAGTGAAAGAAAACTTTTTTTTTCCCCTGTGGTTTAAGGGATATAACAGCTTTGTGTGTGCTAGGCTACAGACGACTAAGGCGTACGGCAGGCATTCAGTATTCACACCAGCTGCGGGCAAGCGGAACATGTGGCCCATCGAGCTGGAGACGAGCTCCTTCCGGCCCATCACACGAACACGCTCCTCCCCTTGTTCACGTTCAACTTGCCGTTCATACGGACCTCTCGTCGTGCGTACTTATATAAAACAACTCGTATGCGCGCACACAATAATATGACAGTTCAAATGCTGCAAACAATTGGTACGCACTTTGCAATAACAGAGTTGGTATTTTCTAAACGCGATTTCCACCAACACAAATTTGGGTTCTCTATAAAAAGAAATCTTTACCTTTTCTTGTTCATGTTTATGCCGGAATCACAATGACGCGACGAGAATGCCCGCGACGCGAACAACAAAATGTCAATCAGCACCGAGGTTTCTGTGACGCCAGCTTGTCCCCCTCGGCACTGATTGGCTGACATATTTTGTTATTCAGGTCGCGGGCATTCGCGTCGGGTCTGTCGCGTCATTGTGATTCCAGCATAATGCTTGTAGGTATAAGACGACGGGAGCAGCTCCCGAAACGTCGCGATTAGCTCGTCTGAGAATAACCTCTTTGTCCTGTGTTTTTACAGTTGTTTCGTCTATAGTATTGTGTTTATCACGTCGATGTTAGGTCATCCTGTTTTTTTTTTGTGTTGTATTGTCATCGTCTGTGTGTGCTGTCTTAGTTTGGTGTCCTGCATTTTCTTAATTTTCGTAGTTTTTTCGCTTTTTCTATTTGTTTTGAACTTTTTAAGTTTATCGTTTATTCCCACTTTCTGTGATCTGATACAATTCCTCACGAGTTTTTTTTTTTTTTTTTTTTT
>PNEQ01065978.1:0-12275 GCA_003012365.1 Medauroidea extradentata | reverse complement strand
TCGCTGTTCATGAAATTGAGGCAAAACACTAATCCCGGCGAGCCTTTACGGAAACTTAAAATGTAGTGTTCCCATTCCAGCTCTTCAATCAGTTGTTTGAAATATACTATTATTAAGGTGTATCCTTAAACTGGCTTAACTCGTTAGTTCATAAAATGAAATTCGTGTCCCAATACTTGTTTAATGTTTCGAATTATAACCCCGATAAGGCCAAAATATTTTATCTAGCGGGATTTTTTCATTACAGCATTGCGTCCGTGGGTGTTGGGAATCTGCGTTGCTCGTACTATTTCCAACACTACGAATAAAAATTCTTTTTAGGGTTGTTAATGTATGAATTAGACATTGTCAACTGTTTTTTATATTCGGTAACCTTGATGAAATAATTGAGAAAAATACGCAGGTACATAGTTAAAAAGAGTAGCGACCGTAAGTGTGGATGCCTTCGGGACATTACAAAAAATTACTTTTCGCAACTATGGTATCATTGAATAAAGACATTTACTTGCGATACGTTTCCGAATAATAATAAATATCCACATGGCATATAATAAACATTTACTCACAGTTGACAATTATATAAAATAAAAATATTTTTAATGTGTACCGAATTATTTAATTTGTACTTATGTTACATGTTTTTTTTTATATCGTCAGTACGTAAGTTAAACGTAAATGCATGCAGTTTGTCACGGATACTCTTGTGAGAAGCAAATAAAATTATGAAATGCAGTTTATGCGATAAAAAAGTTATCACTTTGGACAATAAACGAAGCTTTGTGAAATCCATTCAAAAAGAATTTATAGTACGACAGTATAGTAACTGTTAGTGCCAGATTGAGTAAATCGTCGAAAATGTCGCAGTTGTTCAAGAAAGCCTGTATTTTTGTACAATTTAAAGCAATGAAATTTAAACTTATGAGTTCGTATGATTTATTATCGTTATATAATAAGCCTCTCTCTTTAGCAATCATACATTGTATAATTTTGTGTTGATTTTTTTTATAAGTGTATGTGGCCCTGAGTTATCCAAGACTCGTGTTTTGTAGTCTATAGAGTGACATTTTATCGTATTTATTACTGCCATTGTATACGGTTCTCTGTTTAAAATTGGTCGTACTTATCTACGTCGACACAATGGCGATATTTACGTATTCTTTCCCGTGTTTGTGGACTATTGTTCAAATATCTTACTGTGTATTAATTGTAAAAGTGTACATGTGGTAATAGCTAGATATTTGTTAAGGGACAAAGCGAATTAAAATATCAAAGTGTTATAATATAAAATAAATAACTTAAAAAAAAAAAAAAAAAAAAAGAGTCGCAGCTGCCATTAGTTGGTTTCCCATCTCACGTTTATAGAAAATGTTGATGCTACTTTTAACAATTAATATAATTAAATTATCTCATTTCAGCGTTAAGTATCGAATAATTGAAACAAATGTTATTTTAATTTTCATAGGTGGTTTATGCGTAAAGGATTTTTTTACAGAATGTCTCGAATGAATGTAAGGTAAGCTTCGGCAATATTTAAGTTCAAAAATATTTACTTAAAAATTTTAGTAGCTTACGCCAATGCACTAAAACAGACGTTTCGTGAATACGCGAGCGGTTTTGCTTGCTGCCTGTAAGCACAGCATATTCTCAGCGTTTTTGTTTTGGAGCAAGATTATATTAAGTAAGCAATGGATGGTTACGTGGTCGGCCAGCAGGTCAGACATTATTTGTTTTTGGTAACTTTACGTGCACTCGGAACAAAAGTACTTGGTTGAGGTACACAAGGGAAAGAGGGGAGCATTTGACCAGCATTCGCCTGGAGTGATTTAGGAAAAACCTGGACTGAAATCACCACCGCATCGAACGGACAGGCTGTCATAGCAGACACCTTTCTATAAACTTAGTATTGATTTAAGTGATGGGACCAACCAATTAATTAAAAATATATACGTAAATTTACGTGACTATTTGGTAATTTTCATATGTTTGTAAGGGAATGTATTTTATCCTTAGGTGAAATGTATAGATGTCGTCGCTGTACAGTAAAATGCACTTCTTAAGCAGTGGGATTCCACATTTATTATCTTAAGACATGCACAGGACATCTTAATGCCTGGAATACACAAGTACATTGGAAAGGTAGAATAAAACGAGACTGCAGAAAACGCCCTGTTAGAATTTACAAGACTACTATACATTTGAAAGATAATACTCAGTGTAAGGTATAGTTGTCTAATTCGAACTTCCGCCGTGAATTTTAATACATTAATTATTTTGTGTAAGAAGTACGATGAATATGAGACAATAATTGGTTCAAATGCAGCCATAGGTCTCTTATTTTAATTGGTAAAGGAAAATAACCTTACATGTAAGAGAACAATCTTCACAAAGTAAAGGAGGTTTTGCATTTGTTACCAGGTAATTGGTTTTCAGTGTACCGAAACCACAGAGTTTTTTTTCTTACAACAGAAAATCTATTCGTTCTACGACAGTTACACTATTCAAGTTACTCTATATTTGTACTATATGTAACAAATGGAAACTGAAAATGTGTACGTGACGTAGTTGTAAATGTTTACTTTTCGTTGCCATGTATGCGTGCAAATCCTATAGGTGCCAAAGTATGGTTGTTTCTTTGTTTAGGATTATTTTTTTACTCTTTCATTCCTCTCAGTGCACAGTTTGCATAATGAAACCTTATTGAAGCATCGTTTTAATAACAGCAAACACAGAAAGAAATTTTAGTTAGTGAATCCATAAACGTTAATAGAAAGTTTTCATTACGAAATAAACGAAGAGCCCGTAATTTAAAAAAAAAAAGTTTTATTATGTACGCTACCTATGCATATAAAACGATTTGGCTTCATAATACAACGTTATTGAAATACATTTACATATTTTTAGTTGTAAATTAGTCATTATGTGTAACGGTACGTATGCGGAGCGAGATAATTTCTCCTAATTTACTCGTGGCATAGGAAATTAAAGAGTAAAATGTTTATCCTTTGCTAATAACAGTTTCCAAAACTAGTATATTTATGAAGGAGCACGATTTAGCTTGATTCAGTGCTATACGTAGTGACATTAAAGGATTATTGGTGTTAATTAAAAAAAAACCGTGGCTGAGAACGTTTTATAAGAATTTGTGCTTACCCGCAGATATTTTGAAACACAATGTGTGTATTGTATGAGATGCGTTTTAATCGCGCATTCGCGTGTTTTCCTGGATACGGCAGCCTAAAAATAGCTGTTTTAGTCCTTTCGAGAGGCCCGAAAATCATATTTATGATAAAATTTAAACTTATGTGACAAAAGTGTAACAACACATAGGAGGGAGGCCCCCATAAGAAATAAACTTTTACATAATACTTTAATGCTAGGAAAAACTGAAAAAAATAATTAAGTATCGTATTGTTTTACGGCTGTGGTGTATATGCGACTTGCTATACCCCTTTCCTCCTTACAAAAAATACGTTTTTTTAAATGTGAAAAATGCCACAGGACTACATAAAAAGTACGATGAATATGTGTGAAATAGAACGCTATTTTCTTCACTAAATTATCAGTTTTTCAGCGCATCATTGTGAACTTTTTACCATGGTTATTAAATTAATGATTTTGTAATGTAGTATCTGTATCTTCGTCGTGGCGATTAGCACGTAATTTATTAATATTTCCTGACGTTGGAAACAATTTCTCAGAGTTTTATTTCTGGTATTTTTTTTTTGCAGGTAACTGTTGCCACATTCTGCTGGCTGGTGAATTGCAGATGGTCTTGTTTTCCGAGATGTGCTTGGTAAGCAGCTTAATTTCTAGATCTGTGATTCAAACTGCAATCATAACTAAAAATACGCAAGTGAAATCTTTGTCACGCTGGAATGTCACAATTTAATGTGATAGGGTAGCGAGTGCTATAACATGATCTACTTTTCTTGTAGCAGCGTTATATATGTATAGTGTGTATGTAATTTTATCAGTTCCACTGATTGTGCTACGAAAACTTGTAGATGGGAAAATTATGTTGCTAGCAATTATTTGAATGTTATAATTAGAGATGGTGAAAAATCGCGAAAATGTTTTCTGCCAGCGTGTTCTGTAAATCATTGTAGAGTCCTGCGTCGTGTATTATTGGCCGGCGGTTATGTAACACAGTCTAGCTGTTCACAGACGAATCACAGACGTCCAGTAGTAGCGCGCCAGAGTTATCATTGGCCCAGTCAGATAGGGACCCGCGATAAATCACCTTCTCTAGTTATAATATCTCACGCCAACATCTTATTTGGTGGTCTGTTGAAGTAGTTCCGAGCAAGAGCTAACAGCAATAACTTTTACGGCATTTACTGTTTGTTGTTGAATAATTATACTGGTTCTTCATAAAAATTACCTATAGTATAAAAGTAATTCTAAAGAAAATTTGTATTTGTTAAAGTGGTCAGTCAGTCATATTGTATGATGTAGTAATGTAGAAATCAAATTTTTTCTTTGCATTTAAGGTAAACAGTTATTTTACTCTTACAGGCATCTTAATCAAAGGTAGAAGGTGGTTTGCCTAGGATGGATCACTTGCTTCAAAGTTTTAAGTCGGCCATATTAACTGTAGTTTTAAAATTGCTGCCTGGGCGGCCGTTATTACGTATTTTGCGCGTTCGAGTGCAAGAAGTGCGGAGAGCTAACTGCGTCACAACACGCACATCACGCCTCACTCTAACCTCTAGGTGCCAGTTACTGAACAAAGGCGTGCTGTCTTCTCCTCGCCGATAACTCGCCTCTAGGAGACGGGTCAGTGGTGACCCTGTTTTGACGTAATATTTAAGCTAAAGGTGTTTGCATCCGCATATGCCTTTTAAAATATTCTGATACGAAGATTATCGCGCGTAAAAATGACCTGCAAAGACACCAATTGTTCGCATTTTTCGCGGCGAAAAAATACTCTTTAAATATCACTGGAGGGCATGAAATGGGTATACACGTGTGTAAGGTTCTTTGAATTCTATTTCTGATCAATCAGTAGTGACCGGACAAATTAGCGGGTTCACTGCCCTGTAGGCTAGCCTCCAAGAATGTGTGTACTGGAAGCAGACAGCAGCTCTTCATTAGCTGCTCGCTGATACAGTGACAAGCGCCTGCATTTATTTACATGTTTATTATTGGCTCAGCGACTTCAAGAAGGTGTAAGTCCAAGGCCAATTGCGAAAGTGATACGAACTTAAACTTGTTGGAATTCTAGCTTTGTGCCCAAAAGAAAGCGCGAATTTTTCAGGTTCGTATTGATCAGGTATGTTGAGTAGGTTTTGAATGATCTTGTCGGTCGAAGCACTGCGTACTGCTCGGCAGTTTGCGGTCACTCACTTTCGCGACTCGCATGTCTAAGCATTAAAAATATAGGCCTGTATCTCTTGTCGTATATCTGGGAAAGGAACCATTCGATCAACTACTGCTGGCAGTAGATATGGACAGTGTTATGCAAAAAAAAAATTCAACCCACATTTCAACTATCCAACAAAATAATAATCACGTCTAGAGGAATCTGATAAACTTACTGCGTATGATAACTTCATATTAATAAAAATATCCCACAGATTTTTAAGTGAACCATAACACAAAATCACATTGAGGGCATTCGCTATTCTTCACTGGAAAATTTCGCGAATTCAATGACCTACGGGCATAGAATCCATTGTACTATGCATACTCAAGCCCCAACTATTTGTCCACTAGCTGCTACTCAGTGGAACAGCAGACAATGAAAGAATAGACGGGGCTTGAGTATGTATAGTACAATGGATTCTAGTCTTGAGGTCACTGAATTCGCGAAATTTTCTAATCCCGAGAGTTCATTGTTATTTGTTTGTAGATTTGAGGATTGACTCTTTTTTTGCATAACACTGTCCATATGAGAGTTCATAATATCTATTTAGCGTCATCGCTGTTAATAAGTGTGTTTATTTCCAATACTTTGACCTAATATTGGAATAGAAAACGTAATGCTTTCATTTATTTTGACCGCTGCAGATGTTAGTTTCCTCTTCCTCCCACCGACTCTGCTGAAATCAAAAAAGTAAATCGTTGATTCTCAGACCAGTGGCGCAGAATCTGTCTGATCAAGGGAACAAGGTTCGGAGGAAATCTTAATACCTTAGGGGAAATATTTGTTGACAAAAAAGTATGTGTAGGTGCACGTAAATGAACTGCTGCACTCACATACAAGTCATGCTGTCACATATTGTCCTTCGGTAAGATCTTAATGATTGTTATTAATTTTTAAAATATTCGAATGGCCCCTTAAAGTGTTAAAAAGTGTGCAATGGTTTAGATGGAAATTTTGGGCCGAAATAATGTGTTTTGGGAAAATAGTCATCCCAAATTACATTTTGTGCACCCCTTTCTCAGACTACCTTATAAATTAATAGATTCGCCCGCTCATTTCACAGTTCGCCTAGTGAGCGTCTGTTTGTACCCGGTAGCGATAATTCCTTGACTGGACAGAAATACTGACGCAAGGGTGCCATTACTATTAATACATCCCGTCGTAAATAACGCTCTGTGACGGGAAACGAGTGTAGTGGTGAGCGCCAAGGGAATCCGAGGTGGGTCTGTCACAATTAAACTGTACATCGGCCCGTCTCCCTGGAGTTTAGACGCCTAGGCTGGGCGCGATATATGCTTGACCCGTGAGCTTCGTGGATAAAGAATGGAGTTTACAGAATGTTCCCGAACAACGCCGACATACTTCGGCAGGTGATTCCGTGTGAAAAATAAACAGGAAATGTTTTTTGTCTAAATTTAATATTAACGAAGAAATAAGTCTTATTTTAATTTCCCCAAAAATATTGGAAACTAAACGACTTGGAAAGTTATCGCATTGCTTTATGTTGATAAGGGCTATTATATACCATAGAAAATTCTGGGAAATACCTTCCACCCTCATGAAAATAAAGCGTACCCACCCTGCAATTGCGTACAACTTGTGTATGTAGAAATTCGAACGTTCGATGAAAGTTTATTGAGATATGTAACAAAAACAATTTTTTCGTTACAACTGTCTACGACCTACCGTTTTCATTCAAAACGCTACTTGGGCGTAAACGTGGCAAATATTCATAATTTTACATTTGTACGTCAAAGTGTTAGTTTTGTAGGCACTACTTGTGGTTACATATTCCAATTGTGAATATTTTTTAGCTCTCGGTCTTCTCACAGGAGAATGCCAGTCAAAATTTACCAGTTACGGGCACGCACAAATAACAAAAACCAACTTATCTTAATCGAATGAAATAACTCACGCTGAAATTATATACATGGGCCATATTCTAAAAAGATTTAATGACACAACGAAATATGTTATAGTATTTTCAAAATGCAGAAAATGGAAAAAACATTTCAATTTTATAATTTTTTTTTAGTACAAAGGCATTTCGTTGTTTTATTTTTAAATCGTTTAGCATATGCTCTAGGCTAGGCCTTCTCAATAGGCGGCCCGTGGGCCAGATGCGGCCCGCAGAGAGATTTCTACTGGCCCGCCATCAAAATGTCAGAAATAAGCGAAAATGTTTTGTTATAATAATTTAAAGGCTATTTCTTAATAGGTACACTTAGGTAAATGTAATCTCTGCGTATGGCAATGATTTATGTTAGACTATCATTAAGTTCAAAAGTTCAATTAAATGATACCGTACAATGCCTGTATTTTTTACTTTTGGCCCTCGAGTGTTTTTGGTAGTTATAAAATTGAAGCAAGTGGCCCGAAAATACATTTAATTGAGAAGTCCTGCAGGCTCTGACCACCCTTCAATGAATGTCTGACGTGCACGCCTATGCTAGCAGTTTTGAAGATCGTCTTGTCAAGAATAATACGTACCATAAACCGAGGTTACGTTGCCCTTGCGTAGTAACTTTGTCTCGCCCAGGGCCGGTCTTATCAATTTCTGGGTTACTTCCAGATAACTGCCTTGAAGATAAACTTATCTGGCACTTTACCTTACAGTCGTTTCTTACCACGAGATTTATACCTCTGCATAACTACCCAGAATGTTAGCTGCTTAATGTAGTTAGATTGCACAAACTGTGTTTTGTGTCGGTTGGATCTTTGAATATTTCTTTTGTTAATAAGACGCTACAGTTAGCGAGCTTCACAGAAGTAATAATAACCGCCAGGCACAAAGTAAAGTATTTGAGGTCAAGCCTACAAGTATTTGCTTCTGCCTTTTACGAGTGTGTTTGTAATTCGTGTTAAAACATATCATTTCGAAATGACTGAGCTAAAGAACTTAAGTTGTAACGTAAATTAATGGTGAAAATGTTTTGCTAGCTTCTGTTTCAGTAAATGTCGATAACATTGAGAAATAAGTAATCCTTCGAGTTTCCTTGTTTTGTTTTGGAGTTGGAGCCATTTCCCAATATTACTTCTGACTTATTTAAGTGCGATTCTGTTAGAATTCTATTTATTTCATAACATGGGATGACTAGACATTTTTTCGCGAGGCTATCAATTGAGTGTCTCAAATCTGCTGACATATGTTTGCTCTCTACACAAATCACACCTACCTCAGTTAACATTAACCTTGCAAATCTAGTCATAGTTCAATTTATGGTTAAGTCCTTGTACGGATGCAGTGTGTATTCGCAACATATTAGTAGGGCTACTGAATTTTATAAATAATTAACGTACGATAATTTATGACTCGTTGAAAGCCACGTGTATATTAGACAAAGCTCTCATAAATACCATGTCGCACGAGTTTCGAAAGTTACTTGTAATTAAGGAATCAGTTATATAAATTATATGGAGTAAAAATATAAAATGTAAACGTAATTTTGGTTCTTGTAACGTCAAATGTCGCACATCAACTACTAGGTGCACTTTTTCTGCTGCTTCATTGAGTACTCAAAAGATATTTCACTTGCATTATAAAAATGACGATTTTATAAATTGCACTAAATTATTCACGAATATTGAAAGTCGGATAAAACCTGGATGTTAATGAACACTTTTTTTTTCGACACATTATTGAATAAAAAAAAAAAAAAAGAATTATTTTCAGTTTCAGCATTTTTTTTTAAATTCAAATAATTTTTATTTTTTAATTTTATAAGCATTAATTGCAGCCTGCAATGTCTTTATCTACTCTGATTTTTTTTTAGTTTGGTATATCAGTTGGTTTTAGTGTAGTCGTTAAAACGGGAACATGCAAAATATGACTTTAACAAGCCATTACGCGAAAACTATGAGAGATAAAAAAATTTCATAAAAGCCAAATTTAGTCACATTTTGTGTCTAAAATAAGAAAAAAATATCTGGTACAAATAAAAAATGGCGATGAAAATTGCGGTAGACGAATTAAATATCCGTGGAAGGTGAAATAATTTTACTAGAAAAATTAAATCGGCGCTAGTGGAAAGAACGTAGAGAATACTATGTAATGCAGTCTTCGTACGAAACTGCAGTATTTATCTCTGCATATTGTTTGTTTACATGGTCAATTTGACATATTTGATTTGTAGTTGGTATTTTGCACAAGTTGGTGCACAGAGAAAAAATTTTTTGCTACAGTTAACCATACGTAAATTTGTGTATGGCGAAACACACATATTTTATCAACCAAAATTTGTATTGTCTGAACAATTTGTGAAAAGCGTAACAAATTGGTTTTGTTTGTGTAACAAATTTCCTGTTGAGGTAACGAAAACACCTTATTTTTTATATGTAACGAAATCAGCCAGGCAACCATATGATTGGTTAGTTAAACGTTTACACTGTTGTTTTGCTACTTATGCGGTTGACTCAACCGAACCTTCTCTGTGTGTGCCATTTGTACTTGAGTTATCGTCGTGTTATCGGTTTTTTTTTTTTTTTTTTTTTTAACTATGCTTGCTGTGGTGAGGGAGGGCAGTGGTATTGAAGAGCACGTGAGTTTGGTGTCAGGTCTGCCTTGCAGTCGTGGTGGCTGCACTGATAATAGGCGACAATCTGGTCCACTTGGAGCAGTCGTTGGCATGTTTCCTGGCCAGTGTGGGTGCTCCCGTGGTAGCACGTTAGATCACTGGCCGTGTCGGTACATGTGCCAGCCACTGTATTATGGTACAAGCACAACTGTAAAACACATTTCCCATCGCAATGTCATTTACAGCATTTCACTTTTCGTATTTACACAGCAGTGGCGTACAATAGTAAGTTTTTACGGAAGAATGGCCATGTCTTTCTGTTAGGGTATTTTTATACACACTTGTTATGATGTCATTCTAAGCATGTTGAACGCGTCCTGCGAAAATAAACATTTCTAAAACGGTTTTTTTGTAGATTACATTTGAGCAACGTTCTCAAGTTTATTCTGACAATAAGTTGAGTTCAGAATATTAGTTTTTTTTTATAAAACTATGTTCTCTCTCAATTTGCGCTTAAAATCAAATGTTCCTCGAATCCTTATTAACTTATTCAGTTCTGTTAATAACGTGCCAGGTTATAAACTTCTCCTCTATGTCCGGCACACAGTTTTGTTTAATACATGCTTCTATTTTTAACTCATTTCAGGAATAAAATTATTAATGTTGTTGCATTAAAGTTAATTAATATTGGCAACATTTTCAAGGTATGAGAATGTAATGTGCCAATTCGAAATTTGTCAATATCGATATCACCAGAAACCACGAGTATGGTTAGGTTGATTGGTAAAGAGGTTTCTGATAGTTATATCAACAGTCATTATTTTAAATTATACATAAATTATGAATTGGCGGTGGCTACATGGCGAGTAAGTGCTCACAGAGCACGTACCTTGTGTTTGTATATTGTTTGCGTGTGACTAGGATGTTGAGAGTAAGTTGTCTGCACATGGAGAGCAGACAGTACTTCAGTTCTAACAGCTAGCTTTTTATTAAGGGCGCGGTATACCGTAATTTTCATCACCATTTTTTTTTTATTTTTGGTTTGTACCAGTAATTTTTTTCTTATTTTAGACATAAAATGTGACTAAGTTTGGCTTTTGTGAAATTTTTTGTCTGTCACAGTTTTCGCGTAATGGCTTGTTAAAGTCATATTTTGCATGTTTCCGTTTTAACGACTACACTAAAACTGATATACCAAACGCAAAAAAATCACAGTGGATAAAGACATTGCAGGCTACAATGTCATGCTCATAAAATTAAAGAATAAAAATTATTTGAATTTTAAAAAAATTATGAAACTGAAAATAAAAATTTTAAAAATTCAATAATTTTTTTAAAAATACAAACAATTTTTATTCTTTAATTTTATGAGAATGTCATTGTAGCCTGTAATGTCTTTATCCATTATGATTTTTTTTTAGTTTGGTATATCAGTTGGTTTTAGTGTAGTAGTCAAAACGGAAACATGCAAAATATGACTTTAACAAGCCATTACGCGAAAACTATGAGAGATAAAAAAATTTCATAAGAGCCAAATTTAGTCACATTTTATGTCTAAAATAAGAAAAAAATATCTGGTACAAATAAAAAATAAAATAATTATGATGAAAATTGCGGTAGACAGCGCCCTTAACGAGTTTGAATAGTCTTAACGAGCATCGCGAACCCGCACTGAGAAAAAGGTTTCGTTGAGTAAAATCTATAGTTGTGTTTGTCGCAACCTAATAGCGGCAGTTTGTATTTCGTTGCTAAAGCGAGTTATTTAGTGTGTTGGTGCAAGTAATATGTTCGGCTGTGTATAAAATTTCGTTCTAAGTATAAAAAATGGACACACAAAACATTCGAATCCTGGTTATAAGCGTCTGACGACTGATGCGCCTTCTCTGGTCGGTCAGAATGATCGTTAGTTATAAGGCAATGTAGATCCTTCAAGAAAATGACATACGTAGACCGAAGTTACATTTTTAAGTTTTATATGTTGTTTTTTTTCTTTTCTGCTGAAACCTTTGAACTTGTCTATGTGAATAAAACTACAAAATATGTGAAATTGCTATTGAACTCTCGGTGCTAACAGACTTTTTAAAAAACACACACTAGTACATCTACTTGAGTTAACAATATGTTGTTCTTTTGGCATTGCTTTTGTTATTTTTTATTTATTTGTTGTTATTGATATATTATTTTATTAGCAAACAAAAGCTTGTGCTGATCACTGTTAACGTTTGTTTTTCCTATATCCAAACAAATATGTGACTTTTGCCCCCCCCCCCTTTTTTTTTTTTTTTTTTTTTTTTTTTTTTTTTTTTTTTTTTTTTTTTTTTTTTTTTTTTTTTTTTTTTTTTTTTTTTTTTTTTTTTTTTTTTTTTTTTTTTTTTTTTTTTTTTTTTTTTTTTTTT
>PNEQ01065977.1:0-23548 GCA_003012365.1 Medauroidea extradentata | reverse complement strand
CACGTTTCAGACGACCATACAGTTCACAATTAGGGCTTGACAAAACCCCTTCGTTAACAATAATTGATGGCTTTTAAATAATTATTTTAGATATTACATTCTCGTGTCCACCGGTCATCTGCCACTGGCAAATTAATGCTCATGGTTGCATTATACCTTCTTTATTAATTTACAGCATGTACAATCTTTACTTTTTTTTTATCTAACATAACTGTCAATATGGCATATTTGATGTAAAAGATTGTTTAATTAGTAGACTTGTAGATTTTTTTTATAATACAACAAACAACACAGTTCTAAATAACGTATGTTAATGATGAATATCGATATTTATCATTTATGCTGGGATCACAAAAGCACGGCGGCCGCGATGCGATGGGCGCGCCGCGAATAAAACATCACGTCAGCCAATCGGCATCGAGATCTCCATGACGTCAATGCTGAGAAATTCGCCCACGCGACGCGGTTTCCTAATAGAAAATATTTCTGTTTATTCGCATCGCGTGCGCGACAAAGCTGAAAAAGAGATTAAATTTTGTGCTCTAATCTTGGTTGAACTAGTAGGTTGGCAGTAAATATTGTTTTATTTAATTTACGAGCGATTTTGTCTGTAATAATATGCAAATAATCATCTTGTGTAACTTGTGAATTTATTTTCACATGTGGAATACAGTTGGCATTTATGTTTTAAATTCACAGAGGAAACAACAAAATAATGTAAACATTTATGGCTGTCGTCCAAGAGTTTAGTATGTAGTGGCAAAAGATTATTCACAATTAATGTTTAGTATTTGTCGAGAGGCGATAAAACTGGTGACATATAAACGCGAAATTTTCGTGTCTTAGTTATGTAGACGATACTCTTACGAAGCAATTTGAGCTAGCATAGTTTTCTTACAACGTTGCGCTAAAATCAAAATTAGCACGTTACGCTGCCATCCTAAATAGTGAAAATTAATTGACTTACGCAAACAAAAATATCGCAGTAAATAATAACAAGCAAGCCATGGGCTTCGTAACCAAACAGCCCGTCGCGCTATTGTGATCCCAGTATCGCGCCTCGCAAATAACCTATAAGTGACAATTTTCACATTAAATTCAATGTCATTTTCCCACTTAATTTTGCAACCACTTCAATTATCCACATGTGTAACAGGAATATGACAATTAATGTATGTGAATGTTATACTGTCCTATCATAAGAGTAAGATGCTATTAGTGTGATGTTGTAGTACTTACGGCCTAGAAAATTTATTAATTTAACAGCGATGACTGGCCGTACAATTATTTGGTTATTTTATACACTTAGTACAAATACGTCTGTCACAAGTAAATCTTACAAAAAAATATGGACTGACCGGGATTCGAACCCACGCCCAGCAGTAGTAGTCTGGTATCTGTGGAACACTGTGGCGCGCAAGAGGGGACTAACTCCTAGCTCCGTGCAGTGTTGCCACATAGTGTACGGAAAAAGTCGACGTACAACATTTTCCTACTTACATTTTCGTCACCAAATTACCTCAGGATTCACGGGGTGTGCTTATTATGCGGCAGTTTCTGGACACCCTGTATTTACTATGATTACCAGAGGGGCACAGTTGGAGCAGTGTCTAGAGCACTCATCTCCCACCAAGGTGATCTGGATCCGGATTCAATTCATGGCGGGGTTTGCCACCATACTTTTGCGTGTGGGAATCATGCTGGTTGATGCAGTTGGTCGGATGGATTTCTCAAGGATCTCCCGTTTCTCCTGCCCTTTCATTCTTGTGCCGCTCTATACTTTCCTTGTGTCACCGCTCACCAGTGCTAAAGTCCTCAATGTAAGGGCTGACCATAATCTCTTATTCACTAGGAATAATTTTTTTCTTAAGAGTTAGTAGACCTGGCGCGTGAGACGTGCTGTAGCATGGTACGTATAGTCATTTTTCATGTATAGTTACTAAAAATTTTTCTAATGCGCGTATCTACGTAAAGAAAACACACTTCAAATTATGTCCCTATGATTTTAAAAATGCAGTCCGATAGTTAAAAACATGATTATCAAGCTCCTCAAAAGTGCTAAAAATGACTCTTTCACGTTGCTGTAGCCGAGAAAATATCAACTGTAATCGTAAAACAGAATCATAGAAACCTGCATTGGACTTCACCACATACTTTCCACCAATAAAATTATAGGGTCATCGCTTGAAGTCCTATTGAAAAACAGTCACTACGTAAACACTGCAGGCTAGTTTAGTTCTCCGCGCTTAGAGGCGATGAAGTGTTTGACGCACTGGTTATATTCGACTTATCACCTTCCCCGTTTCCGTGCCTCAAACGTAAAAAAAAACCAACGGTCCACTAACTCTTAACATAAATTTGTGTCAAGTTTTCACGGTGAGGTCTTCCTGCTTCTCACAAACAACAAAATAAGCTGCAGAGCTATTTTATTCTTAGATGGAATCATGCTGCTGTCAATGGTTAGTAGATAAATGGATTTCAGAAAAATATTTTTATATTCATTTAAGTTTTTACAATACATAGTTTAGTGTTGTATGATAGTAAGTAATATGTTAAGTGCCAATCTTGGTTTGTGTCTCTGGTTGTGTATTTAAATATGCATCTGAGTAACTTAAACTGTTGCAGTAATGATTCATTCTTCTCTTCTGGATTTGGTGCTAAACCACAATCTTCAAATTATCACCAAGCTATCTCGAAAAAGAAGCCTCCTCCGCGGCCACCTCCACCTAAACTTCCGCATCCAAAGAGGAACAAACAGGTATATTGGTGTAACTTTATGCCTGTTGGTATTTCTGTATATAATTCTGTCAAAGCAAATATTTTCTTGCATTATATTAGATTAAGTTTGATTAAACTGTAGATCACAACAGTCAGGAAATTAGCTATCTGTGTTGGCAGTTCAGACTGCTGTGTTTGCCTGCATAATGTGATAGATTGGCATTTTTAATCTATCAGGCATTTTATAAACTTGAAGTCAAACTTCTTATGTTACTCGTTTCTTGTCAAACTGAGACACTTGAAATTCCTACTGCCTGATAATACCCTTGCATCCCAACACAGAAGAAAAACGTCTGTACATTAGTAAGGAGGAAAGGGCTTTTCCTTTATCTATCTTGTGGCTCATAAGCATAACAAAGTCACTGTTCTCTACATTTTCAAACTGCAACTAAACTGGACAATTTCTATTTTTGAGTTATGGCAGAAACATTTTATCATAAAGAATAATTTGTTAGAGATTTCCTTTTTGTTAAACATATTTCTGTTGAAGTTGACAATTTTATTTCAAATGTTTGTTGACATTTAACAAACTAAAGAAAGCATACATATCATTCGTCCCTTGGCAGGCAAACGGGACAACATTACGTTTTACACATTTAGGGTGGAAAGTAAAAACTGTTAAGAAATTCAATTAAAAACCAATTCCAAAAATCAATAGTTAACATTGTAGCTGTACTATTCCAGGCTACTATGCTGTCTAGGGTTTCTCTCTAGCTTAAGGGTAAGTAAATTGGTTTATGAACTAATATTAAAACTAAGATGTTGGCTCTTTTGCCTGCCAAGGGAGGAGTATTTCTGATGCAGTTACACAATCAGTTCAGTTTGGATAGAAAGTGATGACTATCAGTATGGCTTCAGACACGGTGTAACCATATGTACGAACTTGAAAATGTGCAGTGTGAACTTAGTTCAAATGCACTGGTATAACTACTGTAGTGTTCTAGATCACTACTTGTAGGCATATATTTGTGTTTGATGTTCTTTGATGTATTGGGGTGCGGAGTAATGTATCTGGAGAGGTCAAGCTCTTTGCTCGCGTGGCGAGTAGGGTCAGCTGGTGGGCGAGGACTTCTATCGAGTGATAGCCATGGGCGGTCGAGCTAGTTACATGCTCTTCGAAGCAACCCGAGACTGCAAAAAAAAACGAGGTCGCGAAAATGAGATGCAAGTAATCCGTGCTGTGTAAACGCCCGTTATGATGGTTGAATTGGTGGTGCTTGGAGACGCGATTCTACTCGGTTGGCAGTATAGAAAGCGGACGTTGTTGCTAACCTTGTAGTATATTTGCTTGGTGCAAATAACTTTCCGATAGTTCAAGTAGGGATCGCCTGTGAACCTTAGCATTTTGGAAAGTAACTAATCCTTTGTTTTCCGTGACTGACTTCGAGCAGAAGTTGGTTTAGTCGACAGGCAGTAGAGTGAAATATCTGGGTGAAAAATAAGTTTGTGGTACGTCGTGGAAGATCTGGTTGTTAGTTGCTGTAAGCATCAAGCGGGCGACAGTTTGCTCATTGTAGCCGGCATGGGTGCATGCCTGCGTTTGTTTGCTACGCAGTCGTCAAAGGAGGACATGGCTGAGTTGCAGTAAGAAGGTAGGAGATAATCATGTTATTTATCCAGAGCATTGCTTCGTGCTGTCCAGGAAAATAAACTCTTAAACAAGTTGTGTCAAGTTGACAGTTTGGCGAAGTTGTCTCAGTTTAGAATACTGCGAATGAGTTAAGTTCACAGAGTAAAAGTACAGTCTGGGAACAACTGTGTTGGTTTATTGTATATCTAATAAACAGTGACAGTTTAAAGGCAAATTACGTTGTGTAGTATGGATTCGCTGTGACTAATTGGTGAACTGCTGGGATTGTCACTATAATTATAAAGAAGTCAGTAATAGGGGGCTAGTTTATTATAATGTGCATTGGCCGAGATTTCATTATTCATAGTTAAGTCAAAAGGGGTTAATTGTGTTAATTATATTTAGCGTTGAAAGAAGGTGCCGGCTGTTTTGCGATTTGTTAAGTAAGGTGGCTTTTACTATGTAAAATGGGAGCTCCCCTTTATGATGTATTTGCAGTGCCTATGGTAATCGTAATTTTGTGCAAAGGCGATATTCTAGTTTTGCGGAGTGCATACCATTCGCAATTGTAATAGGTAATACCTATGTAATCAAATGTGCAAAACGAGTGTGACACTGTTAGAGGTAATAAATACTTATAGGACTTAACATTAGTTTTGTTCCTAGTTGGGATCTAAGGTATAACTCAGAGCTGAGAAGTTTGGAGGCAATTAGAGAATGTTCAGCGAATAAGATTTAGCACAATAAATGAGGTCTTGAAAAATTCTTAACTAATATTTATTTACTTTTGCTCTTGGTTGATCCTGTATTTTAGGATGCAATGTGCTTGGTGTATTAAGTTTTTTTGTTTTGATGCACATGGCATCGACACTACAGCCAAGTTACTCTCTGCACCTAATTTATATGCATTCTGTTAATGTTTATGCTTCCCATCGTTGCCAGCTAGAGAGTGTAGTAAGTATCCTTTGTGAATCATTTGTGGGTAGGGCTGAGAAAATTTTTTTTTGAAAGCTGAGCTCATGCAGTGGTTTTAGGTTTAATACAATTCAGTGACCAGTTTTTATTGTTTATTGAGTACACCAGGTTATTTTTACTGCAGTTTTTTTAAAACAATTTTATAATTGTGGCCTATAAAATCTGTAATAATTGTTTCCTTAGCAAAAAAATTCAGTTATCTTTAGTACGTACCTTATATATTTTATCGCACAGCTAAATTAACATAAGTCAGTCTTTACTTAATGTATGGTTATGGTTTTAGAATGGGGGCTTTTATTGAAGCTGACTCTTAACAGAAGCACATTTATTGTAAGTACGTACTTGTGGGAATTAATGCTGTTTAACTGCACTTAGTAAAGTTTTGTTCTAAATGGTCTTGATTTTTGTCCATGTTTCTACGTCACAAAATCAATTTTATAGGTCCGCTAAGCACTTTTTCCAACCTATTCACATTTTGAATTGATTCAAAGAGGTTTTACAATATCGAAAGTAACCTTAAATCACGTCATATTTCCGAAAAGTTGGCAATATTATTGTGTGTTTGGAGTAATTTGCCACAAACATTTGAATTTAGCATAACTGTTGCACTGCAACTATTTTAGCATATTTTTAGTAGTAGTTCTACATATTTTTTGTCCTATCCATTGTCACAATCATTTTGGGCATAACAATAGACGAGACCACAGAATAAACAAGGACATCAGAAGCGAACTAGCATGTAGGCTCCTTTGATGTCGGTGAACTCGGGCAGTGATTGGCTAGTGTTGTCTGCCATGTTGTAACAGTGTTTCGATGTAAACATTACATACACTGTAACACATTACAGTAATACATTTTCCCATACTGTTAAATCAAGTTTTTATGTATTTAAAATTCAGTTGCAGCGGTTATAATTTTATTTAATGTTGGTGGCAATACTTATAATCTGTAATCCACTAATTTGCAAGTGATGTGTAACCAAAACCTGAAATATTTATTTTTTTGCAGTCTAACTAACAGATTCTGGTCAAACAAATGTATTTTCACAAGAGACGTGATATTAAAACAAATACTGAAACAACTTGTCTTGCGGAATCAATGGAAATGACAAAAACTTTTCTTCTTAACTTTCCTCAGAGCAATTAAATGCTGAACAATAGGTAGTCTCTTAAGGCTTACTTTTATCTACCTTGCAAGGAAAAGAGATTAAAAAGTTTTATAATGCTTGTAGCTTACAGATTATACGTGTCTTCTGATTCAAACGAAAAAATTACTACACAAAAGTCATCACAACATCGCAATATTACACAAATACAGTTTCACGGGCTATAAAAATGCAATTAGAACATACACCTGTCATAAACAAGAAGATACCCGAGTTCGCGAAAAATCGGCGAGGTTGGTTTCTGATCCCCTTGTTTATTCTGTGACTAGAGACAATGCAGACAAAGCACGTCACAGAGTTTTGAAGAAAGAGTACATGGGGAAAAATTATCTCCATGGCCAGCAGGCTTCACTGGCATTGTTGGTTAACCGTCCTGTCACTTCACCACAAGAGCAGTGAAAATTTGGCATGGATGACTTGCCAGTGGACAGACACGTTTTGATTGATGGAGACTATTAAAAAGAAATCTTTCTGTAGGTCATATTTTTAATGATTTATGAGCACATGGTATTTTCATAATCTGGACTTAATTTTCTTAGATATATCTAATTTGCCAACGAAAAGCCTAGGAAGAACATGTTTATAAGAGAATATTGGAAGGGGTAGCATGTCACAAAGAAACTTAGGCATTCCAAGCATGATGCTGCCTGCCTGGTCAACTTTGCAGCCTATGTCTAGAGGCAATGCTGAAAATAAAGTTACTCTTAAATACTCTATTTAAATATTGAACTGGTGTTTTTTTGTCAGCTACCTTGGAAATTAAAATCACTTCAACTAGTAAGTTTTTTATTATGTTTGCATAAATGAATGTAGGCCTACTGTTCAGTGTGTTATACAAAACATAATTTGCAAGGTTTTTTAAAATTATTATTCTTTTGTCATATAATTGTTTTAGAGTTTTTTAATATTACGGAAACTTAACATGGACTGTAAATGTAAAATCTTTTGGCCTGCCGGAGAACATGTCTCTCTCTTGGATAGAGCTGCTATCCCTGCTTTAACCCTGGACTTTGTCTAACATTTCTGATGCTTCCTGAGGTGGGAAACACCATGTGGTTTTCATGTCATAATGACAAAAAATTTTAGATTTGCTCACTTACATTTTTTAGCTGAGAAAACTCAAAATTTCTTCCCCAAAACATAGAAGTGTGCAGCAGTTTAAAAACATGTTTATTGGTAGCAGCATTTATTGTGACTTGCTTTTTTTGTTTGTAGGTATTTGCAATGTAATAAAGGGTAGTCATGTTGGCCTGTTCTTCTGTCATGTGGCAACAAGTGCCTGTATCTCGAGGAGTCAGTCACTGCCAGATGAGATATAGTGAATGACTGACAGAAGCATTTGCCAATAATGCACACCCAGTGACTGTAACGTTCCCCATTTATAATCTCCTGTCTCTGCACTCAACATATCCAAGACTTACGAGACAATGGCATAAATTGGGTGCAAGGAATAATAATTGGAAAATTCTAAGCATAAATATAAACATGGTCGCTGTCACAATGTTAATTAATTTCAGTAACAGCTATAATCAGGCATGGCTTCTGCACAGATTCATCAGTGGATGGGGATTTCCGTAGTGTAACTACTGGGTAATGTATTCTCAATTTCTTA
Organism: Medauroidea extradentata; assembly: GCA_003012365.1. Lineage (NCBI taxonomy): Eukaryota > Metazoa > Arthropoda > Insecta > Phasmatodea > Phasmatidae > Medauroidea > Medauroidea extradentata. The sequence goes on along the minus strand of PNEQ01065977.1, from coordinate 15,448 downwards.
TTCCCATGGACTTGATACAATGTCTACTGTGGAATGATTCGGCAAATGTTTTAGATTTTTCTAGTCTTTTTGATTTACTGTTAACTTAGAATTATAAGAAAATATAACTGTCCATAAGTACACGTAGCATGTTACTGATTACAGTCTCTACAGAAATGGTGCAATTGTTGACTTCTTACTGTAAGTATGATGATGGAAGTTTGTAGCAAATGAAATTATTTCCCATTTGCTGTTTTGCATGTAGGATTTGTGCCAGACAATGCTGCTGGTCGACTGTATTCCTCTTGGATCTTTAGTTCCCCTTGTCCTCACCCCTTCATTCTGATAGGTACTGATCCAAACTGTACTACTTCATATTACACTTTACCATTGCTGCAAACTCAGCTGTTAAATTGTCGACTAAAATCTCTTCACTAACCTTATATTTAGATGATAAGTTAGGAATTGGTATAGTATAGAGCCTAATAACTTATAGGCCTACCGTTCTATTTCCTTTAGTTTGCTGTATGACATGTTGGAGTATGCACCTTTGATGATATTTTATTAAATAGACCAGGGTCGATAATTTTTTAAACTAAAAAAATAATAATAGGAGGAAACCCGTTAAAAAAGGACGAGAATATAACAAAAATGAAAGGAAAAATAATTTACGGGCGATCTGAGGTCGGGAAGTGGAAGGGTGTGAATTTTTAAGGGTAAAAAACGGTGTATCTCGATTTCCGGCAAAACTACAAGTCCTATGGAAAAAAATGAAATTACAAAGTTGTAGGTAATAAAGAGACCTACAACTTTTGTAATTACACATTTTTCACATAACCTCAAAATTTATGTGAAAAATTCAAATAATGAAGTTTTTGGTTTTTTATTTTTATCTTATGCAAAAAAAAAAATTTTTTTTCACGAAATTTGGTGAAGACTTACTTTTTTGTGTCCTAAAGACACTGTAATTTTATTGATTTGAAATATTAATATTTTTACCTCATTTTGACTTAATATTGAAAAAACACCCTAATTTTCAATCGAAAATTCTAGCGTCAAAACATCAACTTTTTAAAAAAAGTCGGGGAGTTTTTTGTTCGTTGAAATCTCTTCTTTCTGATAATGTAAAAAAATATGTACATTACTATGGTAAATGTTCTCAGAAAATGCAAAGAAAAGAAAAAAACTCGAATCCGAAATTTTTTTTTTATTCACTATGTACAATTTTAACCTATTTAGTAAAATTTACACTTTAATTACTTGAAAAACATAAGATTCTATGTTACATTGATAAACAAAAAAATGCAAATTGAAATATACTACTATAATTAACAACCAAATAAGTTAATATTTAATAAGACATCTACAATATTTTGAGAAAGTTGTAGAATATTCTTTAAATTATGTGCATAAATGCTTATTTATTGCTATTTTAAAATAACTTATATACCTGAGTTACTAAGGGATAGTTTTAGCCAATGAAAAGGTATTTCATAGAGAAGTGGGGAAGGGGCTAGGCGGGTCTAGGTCTTTCTACCCGTTAGCCAGTATTCGAGATACAGAGCAGTAAACAACATCGTTCATAAAAATACACGTGCAGGCTGAGTTACGTCTAGAAAACTGTGACAAATTTACTTTAAAACACACTTTTGGAATCTACATAGCAAGGTAAATACTAACTATATTTTAATCTGTATCAATCAACTCTAAAATAAAAATAATATTTTCCGTCATAAATAGTATGCTTAATGTAACATAACCTAAAAAATTAAAGTGGAATAATATTTTAGTACATGATTTAAAAATAATAAATTCGTTTTTTTTTTTTTGCACAAACAAATTTAGTTATACACTGATAAAAAAGTTAACTTGATTCAAGAGAAAAAATCTTTAACCAAGAATACCATTTTGAAGATGATTTTCTTGAGTCAAGAGCAAAAATTTTTGAACTGAGAATAATTTCTTTACTCAAGAATTTTTTCTCTTGAATCAAGTTAACTTTTTTATCAGTGAATAACTAAATTTGTTTGTGCAAAAAAAACGAACTTATTATTTTTAAATCATGTACTAAAATATCATTCATCTTTAATTTTTTAGGTTATGTTACATTAAGCATACTATTTATGACGGAAAATATTATTTTTATTTTAGAGTTAATTGATACAGATTAAAATATAGTTAGTATTTACCTTGCTATGTAGATTCCAAAAGTGTGTTTTAAAGTAAATTTGTCACAGTTTTCGTGATGTAACTCAGCCTGCACGTGTATTTTTATGAACAATGTTGTTTACTGCTCTGTATCTCGAATACTGGCTAACGGGTAGAAAGACCTAGACCCGGCTAGCCCCTTCCCCATTTCTCTATGAAATACCTTTTCATATTCTAAAACTATCCCTAAGTAACTCAGGTATGTAAGTTATTTTAAAATAGCAATAAATAAGCATCTATGCACATAATTTAAAGAATATTCTACAACTTTCTCAAAATATTGTAGATGTCTTATTATATATTAACTTATTTGGTTGTTAATTATAGTAGTATATTTCAATTTGTATTTTTTTGTTTATCAATGTAACATAGAATCTTATGTTTTTCAAGTAATTAAAGTGTAAATTTTACTAAATAGGTTAAAATTGTACATAGTGAATAAAAAAAAAATTTCGGATTCGAGTTTTTTTCTTTTCTTTGCATTTTCTGAGAACATTTACCATAGTAATGTATATATTTTTTTACATTATCAGAAAGAAGAGATTTCAACGAACAAAAAACTCCCCGACTTTTTTTAAAAAGCTGATGTTTTGACGCTAGAATTTTCGATTGAAAATTAGGGTGTTTTTTCAATATTAAATCAAAATGAGGTAAAAATATTAATATTTCAAATCAATAAAATTACAGTGTCTTTAGGACATAAAAAAGTAAGTCTTCACCAAATTTCGTGAAAAAAAAAAATTTTTTTTTGCATAAGATAAAAATAAAAAACCAAAAACTTATTTGAATTTTTCACATAAATTTTGAGGTTATATGAAAAATGTGTAATTACAAAAGTTATAGGTCTCTTTATTACCTACAACTTTGTAATTTCATTTTTTTCCATAGGACTTGTAGTTTTGCCGGAAATCGAGATACACCGTTTTCTACCCTTAAAAATTCACACCCTTCCACTTCCCGACCTCAGATCGCCCGTAAATTATTTTTCCTTTCATTTTTCTTATATTCTCGTCCTTTTTTCATGGGTTTCATCGTACTATAATTTTTTTTCACTTTTTACCATTTTCAAAATTATCGATCCTTGTCTAAAATTGTATGCTAGAGTGATGGATACAAAATGGGCAGAAAGTACAATCCTAATAGTCTTTCTGTTGACCATAAAATAATGACTAGAATGTATGTACCGTAGCTAATTCAATAGGATTCTCTCAGAAAGTTTCTGAGGGGAAGAAAAAAAAAGTAAACATGTCAGACCAGTAGCACTTTCATAAAACTGTCAGTTAATTAAAATTTATATTGTTTATCTACCTAATTGTAATACAGTTTAACTTGTAATTGACTATCCTTTCTTTCTCCAGGCAGGGTTGGCATAATCCTAAGCAGGTAAACAGTTTTATGATGGCACTTCTTAGGCCAGTATGTGTATTATTTTATTGTTTATAGTGCTAGTGAAAGAAAACAATTTATAAACTTTATAATTTTAGGTTAGTTTTCACTAAGAGAGAAAGTATTTAAGTTTGATTTAACAAAAATAGAACATATTTCTAATTACAGTTTGCTTGATTTTGGATCGCAGGCACCATCTCGCTCTGCCAGCTTGTTGTCTGGGCTATTCTCACGTCGCAACAATAATCAGCCGCCAGTGCCTCGTCCGCCCAGCATCCAGGAACATTCACGGCATGGGATGCACTCCCAGAACTCTTTGGGATTATCTTTGATTGATCTCCACTCCCCTTCCAGCTCTCCTACCCCCACTTCTCGCTCCAGCAGTGATGGCTTCAGCGTTCGTAGTTTTGGCAGCGATAATGGGCTTGCACTGACGAGTGGGAACTCCTCCCAGTTCGAGAGTGGCTTCGAGGATGATTTTGATTCATTTGCTCCTAACTCGAGGAGTGGGAAGACACAGACATCTGCCACTGACCCTTGGTGGTCCTCTCAACCCCGAGACCCATTTTCACCCCCACGCCAAGTCAGTATGTCCCAAGCTAAACCATTCAGTGGGCCGCTGTTTCTTAATTCTGGTGACTTCTCCGCGCAGAAACCTGCCCCTCCTGCCTCAGCTCCTACTGTGATAAAACCACCGACAATCTCAATGCCAACCATTATTCGTCCCAAGCCCCAGAAGTCTCCGACAATGTCGAAAATGTCTGAGAAAAAAGACAGGGAAAAGACTAATTTTTTAAAGGAGAGCTCGCAATCAAGGCTGTATGGTGTCAGCACTGATATTGTAGATCAAGATGATGACAGCTGTGATGAAGGCAATTGGTCACCTCCAATGCCTTCCATACCTCCACCTCCACCACCCATTCTTACTGAGGTAGAAGATGAAGAACCACCTTACTTACCTCCACGTCCTCCTAGTCTTCAGGTAATTACACCGTTTTCCCGTAGATATATGACAATTTGATTGTGTATGTGCCATCTTAAGTCTTGGCAAATAGGTTTGCACTGTATGTTGTTTCAGTAATTTAAAGCTGCACCAAAGTTACAAGCATAACAATGCAGCATCTTTTGCAAAATCTGATTTGAAGTCCATGTAGTGTATCAATATTATAAAATTGGTTTGTTTAACTGTTTAGTATTTTGAGATTTTTTTAAGATACTCATAACATTCTTTGAATTGTATAATTTAAAAAGTAGCTTTTATGAGTGTCTTACAGAATACAAGGAAGTGTGTGGTATATTCAAGAATGTTGTGTTTAGCAGCATTCTGGAATCTAAGATATGAATGCTTAATTTGTTTTCACTGTATCAGTGTGTTTGCATTTGCCATGCTGAACATTCATTTTGTTCTAAAATATTGTTGTATAATCTTTTCATAATTATTTTTTATAGTATAATTTGATTTACTGTAATTTGAGACTGTTTCATGGGGTCATCTTGAGGAGATAATAGCAGGTATTTTGTTCCAGTTAAAACTGTTAACAATGATATCTACTATAATTGGGAAAAGTGTATATTTAGGGCCGTATCTCTAAACGACTTTCGAATGACAGCCAACTGCTATCCCCATAGAGAAAGCATTGGTGAGCAGTTGGTTGTCATTCGAAAGAGGTATATAGTTTCAGCCCTTAGTCTTAAATGAAATGGAAACACTATGTTTTGTAGCAATGTTATTGAGTACTACGAGAACCTTGCAGAAGTTGTCCTGCCATGTTTATATAAAAATGGATGTGGTCAACTTGTAAACCCCTCCACCCTTCCCTTTCCATACCCTATATACCGTAAGAGGAAGCTAGGTATACATGTTGGTGCTATGCAGCACCATCTATTGGTGAGTTATAGCAAAATGGATGCCACTAAAATATTCTCAGTGTTCAAACATCTATCTGTGTACATACCAATTTTTATGGTGAATGGTTGAACAGCATAGTAGTTGATGCACTGCAGCACCATCTAGCAGCAAGTTGGCAAATTAGAGTAAAATGGATAAATAGTATTAAAAAAGTTTTGGTGAAGTTTTGATATTACGTATCCTTATGTTGTATGGGTCGCTGAATATGAATTTGAGGTTTGCCAACAAGTTTTTTTTCGGATTTTTTATTTTTTTTTGCAAAAACAATTCTTTAGTACCAAATAACTTGAACACTGTGCATTTTACGTGGATAAAATTTTCTACGTTTCTCGTCAAAGTTTTTTTCTTTGATCAACTGTTCAGCTGTGAGAGTTACGTGAACATGGGTGATGAAATACAGAAACACTCAAACTCAGTAATTACGGCATTGTACGTCAATGTAACGAGATAGTGTCCAGTCTATGCCAGTTTTGACTGGACTGCATGTGTTAATAAAAGGTTACAATATATCATGTAGTTTTAATATTTTTTTTTTTTACCAATGGTAAAGCAGTGAGAGTGATACTAAAATGGGTGTTAAAAGCAAATAATTCTATAAAAATGGGAATGGACCATTTTACTGGATATTTTGTTACCGAATTATTTTAATTTAGTAACCAATAAACAATAAACAGGGTTTATAGCTGAATACATTACGTAATTAATTTGGGTACTTCTGAGAGAATGGACATCTTGGACCAATGCATTGAAACTATTTGGAGCATGCTGCCATATCTTAATTTAATGCATCAGTTCATGTTGCTTATGCTAAATGTGCTTTTCTGTCTTTCAAGATATGCTGAACTTGGAAGCACACAATGGCTGTAAAATATGAGACATTTACCACTAAGGGCTTCTTCACGAATTGAAGATCATTAATGTTCTGGTGTGGACCATAGCCATATATGTCTCTTAAACAGTACTGTATCTAAGAGGAAAAAAAACACTTCAAGGTAGTCTCTCACACTGTCGTGAAGGGGAAGAAGTATTAGCAAGGTAGACAAAATTGACGTCCATGCTGTATGTTTCTAAACGGATTGAATATAATTGTGGCATTGCATTTCACTACTTAGGTAGCCTGTAGGACTGAAGAATGCAAGAATTGTACAGGACAATAAAGATGGCACCAAGATGTACGGATGGTTACTACAACTTTTTCCGTTCCCTCAACACCCTCATTTATTTTCAATAAACACTGGTATTGTAGCTGACGGACCAACTAACTGCCACAAGGCGTGGGATGAGGGCATTAAAAGGATCAATAGAGTTGTTGGTGACTTCGGAAGTGTCAAATTTTAACATAGTGACAGAGTACAACCTTTCTGTTTTAGTGTTTTTTCTGAATGATAAAATGAAAGCAATAGCATGCAAGTTCTTTTAGCCGGTCACAATTTTATGTTGTGAAACGTCAGCTTATGGAACAAGTTTACGTAATTGGTTTGATAATGGATTTCAGGTGTTCTTGTAAAGGAACTTTTTTGTTTTTGACGTTAGATGGGGGATGAAAGCAAGGAAGTTGTTCATAATGATCTAAATATATTTTTAAAAACAACCTCACCACAATAGCTTTAGCCATTCTTTTGTTTATAGCTGTGAAATGTGTGGTGTATTGTTATACTTGCCACGCGCTTGCCCTACAAGCTAGACAGCTGAGTATCACTCAAAGTGTAGTCTGAAGAGAAAAATGTGGCATTATCTTTACTAAGGCATTTTTGTCTAGAAAGGTTAATAAAGTAGATTCAAGCTTCCTTTAGTCAGCAGTTTTCTTCGTCCTGTGTCTTAAACAGGTTCAGGAGTGACACTATAGTGTCTCGCGGCTGAGTGATTTGTTGTATATGGCGACTGATGTCAAAACAAAAATTTTGTATGTGTTATTTTTTAATAATATTTCTTTGTAAGGAAGTAAAAACAATAAAGAGCACAATATAGGTAGGCTACGAGAAAGGGGGCACATCTTATTCCAGTGTTTTCCACTCACTATTAACCCATTAAGGAAGTTCTAGAAGAAGCAGGATGTTCCAAACAATCCTTTACGCTAATAAGAAACAATAGTGACACAGTACTAACATACGAAGTTGAAACCATAATTCCATAAACAAATTTAAGGCCATGATCCTACATTTATTTCTACTTCCTTGTATGATAATTATTTTTTAAAATTCTAAATTAGAGCAAATACTAAAATAAAACTCTCACCCAGTTTGTTTGCAAGGTTTTAAGTTGTCTTAATTTTTTCAGGGCAAAAAAATTTACCATCATTCCACTGGCCAGATGTGATGTTCCGTTACATAATATTAATTAGTGTTGTTGGTGTAGGCTACCTACTAAAGATAGTGGTAGGACGTGGTACTTCCCAGAAAAAGAGGTGGACTTTGCTGAAATTCAGTAACATAGAAGGAAAAATTTTGATGGTTTTTTGCTTTGGTTATGGTACCTCTTATCACTGAAGTATGCTTTTACTTTGTGTAGTGATTGATACAGCTATGTACTATGACGACTGCATTGTTTGATGCCGGACGTTTTTGTGAAAGCCATCATAGTGGTCATACTGTGTAGTTTTACCAGTGACAGTTAAGCAAGCTATCCTTATACTACTGTATACTGATTTTACAGGATGTCAGACTGGAAACTCCTTGTGGGATTGCACTCTATGACTTCCAGACTTCACACCCTGATGATTTGACATTCAAGGTAATACTATGTTAAAATTTTTACTGAATTTTTTAAACCTGGATAAAAAAACTGTTGTTAACCTCCATTTATTAAAAAGTTAGCTTTGATAAATTTTGTTTGTGGGACCATGGTTTTATTGTTGTGTATAGTAATGTCTGCTGTACAGTAATTTCTACAGAATTTTTTTCCTACAGCCCTTAAAAAATGTACCTAAATTAGCAAATTATATATATACCGTATTTTTTTAAGTTTTAATTCCAAACTCTTCAGTAGTTTCATTATTATTTCACAGATAATTTATAAATTCCTTGCTTGTAGTCAGGTAACGTGTAAACGCACACGCTGCTGATCTGACTATGCTATGTATATACAGAACTTTGTATTTTCTCCATACACGTTCATGATGCTTAGCTGAATATACATTTAGCCAACAGGAATAAAAGAATCTTGGTACGTATTTTGATGTGATGTAATTATCCTGTTTTCATGATATGGTTAACCAATGCAGTAGCTTAACTGCTTAAACTGTAACAAATACACTTCCCTGCTATTCTGTCTTTGACTAACCTTTGTTTTGTGTTTGCATTTAAGTGGTTTGTGCGGTTCTGCCACGTTCTACTACCAGATGTACAAATTTTTTTGTGCGTCTCGTGGTTTCAAGTGAATTTTTTTCGTTACATGAATAATGTACGTACAGTGAATTTGAGTGACATATTATAAAATTTATAAGAAATAGGCTCACTGTAATCTGCTCTGAAACAAATAGGTTTTTTTTTGTGTTGGAATAGCAATAAAATGTTTTGTAATGCTTATTCTAGGGAAGAATATGCACAGATAATTACCACATCTCCGTGTAAATGTTTGTTTAAAAGGAAACAGCATTAAGTGTATGATATTAAAAAAACACATCTTCAAGTGAATATAAAAATTCTTTCTGTATATTTTCTGCTGCCTTTTATTCATTGACAAACAGGTTATGGGCCCAGAAGGCATTGAGAAATAACAGAGAAAGGTTGGGTTTTGAATTTATACTGTTACATTTTAACAAAGATGGAATCAACACCCTCAACACCACAAGTCACAAAATTGAAAGGTGAGTCAAACTGGAACATATGGAAATTTCAGATTACTATCGCAGCTGAAGCCAAAGGCTATGACAAGGTGTTGTTCGGTAAAGAATCCAAACCAAAAGAAGGTAAGGAATTAGATTTATGGCAAGCTAAGGATTGTAAAGCAAAAGAGCTGTTAGTAGAATGGAAGAGGAACCAATAATGCATATTTTAAATTGCATACATTCTTCTGAAATGTGGTTAAAATTATTGTCAATATATGAACAAAAATTTGATACTAGTATTCATTTACTACATGAAAAATTTTTTATGCATTCTTATGAAGGAAAAGGTATAGCTTCACATATATCAGCTATCACAGATATTGTTTTAAAATTAAAACAGCAGGGAGAACAAGTATCTGATAGACAAATTATGACAAAAATAATAATGTCACTTCCAGTTAAAATGTCGTATTTTGTAACTTCATTGGAATCTGTTGATCCACAAAAACAAACCATAGATGAACTAACTTCTCGTTTGATTATTGAAGAAAATAGATTAAAATCAAAAGAAAATAATGACAAAAATTCAGATAAAGCTTTTGCTATACAACAATTTCATGAAAAATGTTCATTTTGTCATAAAACTAACCATACTAGCAACAAATGTTTCAAAAATCCCGTCAACAGATCAAAGATAATTTATCATTTTTGTTCAAAATCACGACATTTACAAAAGTATTGCAAATTTCGAATTAATAAAGAAAATCGAAGCATGAAAAATGGAAGTCAAATACAAAAAAGTAAAACTGGCAAATCAAAAGATATGAACAATGCTTTTACTATTCTAGCATTATATAATACTGAAGAAAGTCTTCAGGCAGAACACTTCTATTTGGACAGTGGTGCAAGTCAACACATGAGCCCCCAAAATAAGTATTTTCATAATTATGAAGAATGTTGTTCAAAAGTTAAGTTAGGAGATGGACGATTTGTTGAAGTTGCTGGTTTTGGTGACATAAATGTTACGTGCTTTGTGAACGGAAAGTCGGTGAGAAATGTGCCTAAAAATGTATTGCATATTCCTGAGTTAAAGCTTAATCTTTTTTAAAGTGCATGTTCTTTTTGGACATAAAGATATTTGTAGATTAGAGAAAAATAATATTACGGCCATAGCCAAGCTAAAAGGCAAAATTTATATATTAGATATGACCGTCGATATTGAAGTTTTTGCTTCTTCTATGGAAACCAAGCCGCCAGTAAATGAAAAATATTTAAGTTCTTGGCATCAAAAGTTCGCCCATCAAAATATCAAGCACGTAAAAGAGATTTTGTCAAAATTAAACATAGAGTAGGCAAATGTAAAGAGTTTTATATGTGAAGCATGTATTATGGGCAAACAACAACTGCCATTCAACAGGAGTGATAAAAAATATTCTCATCCTTGTGAACTGATACATGTCAACCTTTGCGGACCAATGGAGGTCAAAAGTATTGGTGGATCAAAATATTTTCTTTTAATGAAGGATGACTACCCTCATTTTAAAACTGTTTATATGCTCAAATCAAAGTCTTAAGTGCCTCAAAAGTTGAAGAAATTCTTAGTCTTATCTGAAAGGGACAATGGTCATAAAGTGAAGACAATCAGATCAGATAATGGGACTGAAGTAGTTAATGAAGAAGTCAGAAGTTTGTTAGAATCGGAAGGCATTCGGCATCAGACTTCAGCTCCTTATTGTCCACAACAAAATGGGAAAATTGAGAGAGAGATGTGAACAGTTGTAGAAGCAGCTAGATCAGTGATTTTATCTTCTGGACTTGAAAAAAAATTGTGGGCAAAAGTAGTAAATACTGCGACATATGTTCTGAATTTGGATCGGGACTAGTAGTATAAAAGACAAAACTCCATATGAATTATGGTTTGGCCGAGAAATTAATCTTGATCGTTTGAAAATTTTTGGAGAAGAGGTAATCGTTCAAATTCCTGATTGCAAAAGAAAAAAATGGGACACAAAAGGAAAGAAAGGTATTTTTTGTAGGTTATGAAGAGAACAGTAAAGCATACAGAGTATATTTCCCTGATGGAAAAGTTGAAGTATCCAAAATGTAATACAGTAAAACTCTGTTAAGAAGTTTCTGAAGGGACTGAAAAATTTGAACTTATTAACAGGGAAAACTTCTTAAAAGGGTAAATTTACTATTGTAGTAATCAAAGTGGTAAATATAATTCAAACTTATTATAGGGGAAAACTTTTTAAGTGGGAACTTCTTAGCAGGGTTTTACGTATTCTTGCCACCAAATTCAAAATATTAAAATGGAAGAGATGAATACTCCTTGAGTCTATTTCCGGATGAAGAGTTTCACCTTGAAGAGAAATATGAAGAGTTTCACTTTGAAGAGAAAGATGAAGACAATTTTCACCTTGAAGAGAAAAATGAAGAGACAGAAACAATTAGAGGTTTGACAGAAGATATCTCAAAAGAAGGCGAAACTGAAACACTAAACTCAGATAAAAAAAACTTACTTAGAATACTTAGTGATCCTTCGACTATCAAACCACCTAAAAAATTTAATGATTTCGAAACATGTTTTTTAGTTTCAAAAGAAGAATCACTAACTTACAAAGAAGTAACTGAAGGACCTGAAAAGGAAAAGTGGTTAGAAGAAATCAAAAATGAACTAGACACCATAAAAGAAAATGGAGTACGGAAGGAAGTTTTGTTGCCTCCGGGAAAACAAACAGTAGACTGCAAGTAGGTTTTTCGTAAAAAGAAAATTAATGATCATGAAGTACAATATAAAGCAAGACTTGTAGCATGAGTTTTTCTGCAAAAAGAAAACTTTGATTTAACAGAAATATTTGCACTCGTTGTCAAACTACCAACCCTTCGGATATTACTGGCAGTAGCAAATCACTATGACATGTATATTCACCAGATGGATGTTAAAAACGCCATTTTATATGGCGAGGTTCAAGAAGAAGTTTATTTATCTAAACCAGATGGAATACAAAAAGATGGAAAAGTTCTGAAATTATCAAAATCACTCTATGGATTGAAGAAGTCACCGAAGGATTGGAACTCAAAATTCAATTCATTTATGATAAATGAAGGCTTTCAAAGGTCAAAATCTGATTATTGTCTCTATATTAAACATGAGGGAGGAGATATATTATATGTCCTGTTGTATGTGGACGATATTTTGATTATTTCCTCCAAAGAAAGTGCCACAGGTAAACTGAAACAAAAATTAAAAGAAAACTTTAAAATGAAGAATTTCTAAGATAATATAAATTATATTGGTTTAGCAATAAATCACCATAGTGAAGAAGAGCAAATTGAAATAGATCAAATTTCGTACCTAGAATCGTTGCTAAAAAACTTTGAAATGGAAAATTGCAGATCAACACATCTTCCTATGGATCCAAAATTTAGAAATATTGAAAGTGGTTCAGTTGAGACAAAAACCTAGCTAAAAATGTAGAGGAGTAATTGGATCACTGATGTATGCTGTACTTGGAAGCAGGCCTGGTTTAGCAATATCTGGTAATATTTTAAGTCACTATCTAAGTCGACCTTCTGAAAATTTACTCCAAATGCTGAAAAGAATTTTAAGATGTGTCAAGGGAACATTAAATCGAAAATTGATTTATAAGAAAATTGAAGATGCACCAGCCATTGAAGGTTTCGTTGATTCTGATTGGACTGGAGATACCGATTCACATCATTCAACTACAGGATACTTATTCAAGGTATTTGGATGTTCAATGTCATGGCTGTCCAGCAATCAAAATGTAGTAGCACTTTCTTCGACAGAATCAGAATATATTGCCTTGAGTGCTGCTGTGAGTGAAGGCTGCTGGATCAACAATATTTTAATGCAACTTAAAATTCCGAATACTACTCCGTTCGTTATTCATTAAGATAACCAAGCGACAATCTGTATTGCGAAGAATCCAGAAGCTCACAAGAGAAAGAAACACATTGACGTCAAATATCATTTTGTTCGAGAAAAGATTTCGGAGGGGACTGTTAAGTTGGAATACATAAGTTCAAAGGACCAAATAGCAGACAGTCTGACTAAACCTGTGTTAAGAATAATTCTTGATAAATTCTCTTCTAAAGTAGGGCTAGTGTAAATTCAAAATCATTTTTAAACAGGTTTAGTGTCATGTACAGTATTTTTTATTGTTCTTCTTATACTTAAGTTTATGTTGATCGTTTTATTGAGGGAGGGTGTTGGAATAGCAATAAAATGTTTTGTAATGCTTATTCTATGGAAGAATATGCACATATAATTACCACATCTCCTTGTAAATGTTTGTTTGAATTGAATTGAATTTATTTCATACAAAAGAATACAAGAAGGTTACAAGACAATGCTTATAATCCCCTTGAGCATAGCTCAATTGGGGATCTTTACTGAGCAATATTAACTTAGTAGATGGTGGATCATAGTAGTAGTTGAAGTCAGGTCATTACTAGATACTGAGATGAAAAGAAAAGAAGACAAGCAAACAAAAATGACAAAATAAAAAAAAGTATAGGGTATTTTTTAGCAACTATGAGTACATTAAAACTACACTAACACTACACTATGTGTTGAAGTCCATAACAAGTGATAACATTCAGACCAGCTCAATTACACTATATTACATGTACAACTAGACACAATTAAGGTATTGAACTAAGAAATTATTACAGTTTCAACAAGTCTCCCAGAAAGAAAATTTTACAGTGTACAGTGATAAAAGTTACCCAGGTTTATAACTTGATATCAACATTACATAGGTAGAGGGCATTAATTGATTGATACAAGAATTAATAAATAATTAAAATAAAGAAAAACAAAGGTACTTGAGAACACATTACACAGAATAACAATACTAAATTTCATATGCAATATAGCTAGGCCCTAGTGGATTAGTAACATTATAAGTGGTCAAGTAAAATAAAATGCAAGACCTCATTTGCTAAGGAGCATTCAACAAGTTTTAAATTTTTGTAATTTGCAGTAGACAATGGAATACTGTTAGGAGTATGCTAATTGCAAACACTAGTATTTAAATGTACACATACTCACATACACATATACTGTACATACATACACACACACAAAAAAAAATATACATATATACATACACACACATATATATATACACATACATATATACATACACATACATATACATACTCATACACACACATACAGACACATATACACATGCATACATAAAAAGAAACAGCATTAAGTGTATGATATTAAAAAACACATCTTCAAGTGTATGATATTAAAAAAAACACATCTTCAAGTGAATATAAAAATTACTTTCTGTATATTTTCTGCTGCCTTTTATTCATTAACCAACATTTTGTTTCTATAATATAGTAATTATCAACTTATATTATCTGTGATTAGTCTGAAAAAACTGGTGTGTATTTATATACGTATGTACATACTGATCCATATATATATATATATATATATATATATATATATATATGCGTGAATATAAATGGAGATATGAGCCTTCGGAAATGGAATTAAAAATAGTATTTGGTCAAATTGCCAAAAATGGTGAGGGAGTTAAATTACAAATCTACAGGTGACGTTAAGTGTTAGTGAGAACTTATAATCTGTAACATATTCAACCTTCAAACCTTCTCATTTCATGAAAATAATAACGTTAGCCACCCTCATATTGCGTAAAATTACTTTGCCGTCAGGTTTTGTCAGTAATTTAATTAAGTTACCTTCAAGTTTTGTGAAAAATTCATGTTGCCTAGTTGAGTAGTACATTGTAACTAACAAAAAAGATTCTCTTGTTGCAAGTGCCTGGAATGAACTGTTGAGCAGAAACATGCGCATAGCTGTTTCTGTGACACTGACAACAATCCAGTTGTAATAACTTCGTGGTACTTAACGGTACAACAACAGATACGTTTTATTTGTCACTAACACACCTGCAGCTTCTAGCTGCCATAGCGGAACTGCCGTGCCCGAATGTGCGTTGCCAACTTGCCAGTGCATAATATACCACACTCCTCCCCTACCCATAGCAAAGATACAAAACAACAAGAACACATAAAACACACAATAAACAGCCATACTACAACTATAAGTTTACACTTGTTACAAATCCATTACTTTCTTGGGGACCCTGCTTCTTTTAGGGTATCGTGGTTGATTGTTGGCATCATCA
>PNEQ01065974.1:15113-59537 GCA_003012365.1 Medauroidea extradentata | reverse complement strand
AAAAAAGTCACCCGTTGTAGTACATCAAAATCTGGTCATGTGACCACTTTGTCTACGATACAACACCGATTGAGAAAAATGTATTACTTATTTCATGTAAAAATTTTAACGGAGTTCTGTACAATTATTGGTAAAGTCATTCGAAGAAATGCACTGCTATGTCGTAGAGCGGCTCACGCACTCCTTACGGCATACCCACCCCCACATCCTAGACCTGCTACACACAGGCCAGACTTGGTGCAAAGTGGTCTGACGAGTTTCCCCCTCTCCTCCCTTCTAGGACAACGCCCACCCTCCCCGCACACTCGCCAAGTGACAACTGAGGACAGGCAGCAGACATCGATACCACCCCGTCTCCTCCCTCTAGACAGCTCGGCTATAGGGACTACATAGTACCAAAATTTACCACCACTGCTGTTCCAATACGCTGAGCGCTGTTGTCGCTTGGAGGGGAGCGCAACATAGACCTGACCTTCAGCAACGCCCAGAGGCGAGTGTGAGAGATTCTGAAGCGCGGTGGCTAATATAGCAAGTTCACGCGTTCTGTGACGTGTTCCACGTGTTCGTGGAAGGTATGCGAGTCACTTTTGACCTATCAAATTGAAATTACTGACTTGTCGATCTGACAGCGCACCTCAACAGCCTTAATGTGCTGGCAACGTACAGTTTGCGACGTGCAGGCAACGTTGCCGTGCTGTTAGGGAACTGTGATGGCAAAAATAATTGTAGTACTTGTAACTTTACGCATATAAAGTGGAACGAAAACACGTGCAATTTCAACTGGGGAAAGACACATTCTAACATCCGATGGGGGAAAAGGATGAATGGTTGATATGAGGATGTTGGTTTAGCTGAAAATTCGGGTGGAGGAGAAGCTCCAAGATGTTTGTTGGTTGTTAAAATTCTGTGAACTAACGAGCAGCGTGCTTTTTGTTGCTCACTTTTTGCAGAATATTTTTACTGTAGGGGTGCAAAGCGCATCCCCGAGCAGCACTTCCAATTTTTTCTTGTTTAATGGGTACGAAAAATATTCCCGTCAAAGAACATTTTCCACTCTAACGTCAATAAATTTCCCTCGTACTGATGTTGGCTTACAATCAGTGTATGTAGTCCAAGAGTCACTGACCGCTAGGGAAGGTCTATATTTATGTATTTTCTGACTACTTGTTCTGTCTGCACGGTTTCAATGACAATCTGAAAAAGCGACATCACATATTGCCCCTCGCAGCAGTATAGCATTTAGTTACTAAATTGCTAAGTGAATTTGTAAGAAAAGCGGGCATTCACTCCAGCAATCATCGGCCTTTACCACCACAGTACTGATATCAATTTGCTTAACTTTACCACACGCTCTGATTTTGCACTAGTATCCCAATGCACCTGTTAACATTTAATATTGATATTAGTGTGCTGCTTAGGACAGTTCTCTCTCGTGTGCCCAATCTGACCACATCCTATAAATTCATAGCGTCTTAATGGTTGGGTTCGTAGGTGCATTGCACAAACTCTCGTGACAATTTCTTTAACAGCTGCTTGCATGTTCTTTCGGGTGTTTTAAATATATTCACCCTCGTTTTTCTGGCGTACTGTAGCTTACACACTCCACCCAAGGCGCTGAGAGCTGCATCATGGACTACACCTCCAGGTCCTAGGACCATAGCAATCTACACGTGACGTCCGGCAGTTTGATGCACTGCTTGTTGCAACTTCATGTCGGCGAAGGCATCCACAACGAAGTCGAATACGATTACATCTCATATGTCTCCGGTGCACCTTTCAAATGGGCTAGCCGCACAATATCCTGCAGTTGTTTCCCTGGTCACTGGAAGGGGATCCGCAATTCGGAGTGCTGGTTGTGTGTCGCAGGGTGGGCTACTTGTCGCCGAAGATCAACCCTAATGTAGACAAAAGCATGGCGTATCCCAGGCAATGTCGTTCTTACGGGGTATAGACTATGCTTGGTTATGAACCCATTTATTATCAGCCACGAAATAGTAATACGCAGTTATTGTGGCGAGTTGTTTGGAATGGCAACGATATCGAAACAGTACTGGTGTTTCCGTTTGGATATCAACCCCTCTCTCATATGAAGCGGGCTGTTTAGCTACTTCCTTACCTGCAACTTGCGAAGTGGTTCTAACATTACTACACTCTAAAAAAATTTGTACAATTTACAAGGGTATTCTCCGTACTTTTACAAGTCCTTGTATAAGTACAAATATCCTTGTTCATGAAGTTACAAGGGTAAACATTGTAACACTACAAAGGAATTCCTTGTACCTATACCGACAGTTCCTGCACTGTAAATTAATTTGTAAAATATGACAAGGCACTTCGTCGTAGTTGTGCAAACTTTTGTAAATGTTGAAAATATTCCTTATAAAATTATTAGTTTATAACGTTTAAACGATTTTGTTTGCTGCAAAAAAAAAAACTTAGAAAAAATGTGTAGCCCACAAAAATCGCAAGTTCGCCGGAAATTACTTATGCCAATATCACAAAATATGAAAAGTATTTTCTGGAATTAAGTGAATATTTGCATTAATAAATGCGTGCTATAAAAGGAAGAATTAGTACTGAACTTTACATTGAATGCAGACAAATAAATTAATAAAGTCTTAATAGTTTGTAAGTCACGGTGGTCTAGGTGTAAGGCGCGTAGGTTTCAAGCGTGGGGGAGAGCGGTTCAAAATTTAGAACTTCCAGGGATTTTTTTTTTTATTTTTTCAAAATATTCTCTTGTTTACGTCCTTTATTCGAAAGTTATTTGATTAATAAGTTCTGTGTTATTTATGAAATACAATGAACATTTAAATTTATTTTTTTCCTTATTGAAAATACAGCTACAAGGCTAGTCATTGTAATTTTACATACATATACTTTGTATTTAATTACAAGGATAACCTTTGTAGTTTTGCAAGGAATTTCTTCGGCAACTGGGTTTCCAAGGCTGTTCTTTGTAAAAGTACAGACATTTTTTTACAGGGTATATAGCTTGATCTCCTCCGATGGTGCTGTATTGGCTAAGATTCTTCTTCTATCGTTGCTTTCCTCAGCTGTTGTTATTGCACTTTGTAAGTGTGCAACACTTGGTGCACATCGTCCACATTTTTCAGTGAACCTATTAAAACTTCATTTTGTCTCTTTACGGCTTGAATGTTCTAATTTTTAGGTTTAGTATGTTAATGAACTACTTTCCACATTTAAATCATTGTATTTTAGTTCCTGTCCACATTTTTAGTTAACACAACGTTTTTTTTTTTTTTTTTTTACTTTACAAATGTGGATACTTTGACCACAGAGGTAACATTGACCGACTCAATATATTTGTTTTGGGGTCATTTAATGAAGAAATAAATACGTTTAGTTGAACATTTCAACCCTTAAGTTGGATACATGCACGTAAACTTTGCAATTTCTTCACGAAATGGTGCCAAATTAAATTTTTTGAGTCGGTCAATGTTACCCCTGCAGTCAAAGTATCCACATTTGACGGTAGTTTCATTATCAATGACTAATTTCCTGTATAATTTGTTTACTCGAGGTGGTCCATCTACGACATGTTAGACTTATGTTCGGGAGGACAAGGATTCAAATTCTAGATCCGTCCATCCTGATTGTGGTTTTTCGTGGTTTTCTAAAATTGCTCCATGCAAATACTAGTATCATTACTTGGCATAGACCATGGCTTATTCATCTCACAATTCCTATATTCGTGTAAAATTGTGTTTTACCGTCTCTAATAAACTCGTTGTCGACAAGAATAAATACACCGGAGTCAACGATCCTTAAAGTGTCTTAAAGAAAATATCATGTGCACCAATCAAGCAACACAATTTTATTTATTACTCTCTTAAATTAATGACTTCATTTCCTCCAATTATTTCACTATTCACAGATTCATTACTTGTTAACACTTTTAAGACTTAATTTTAGCACAGGTTGCTAGGTATTTATATAAAAATTACATTAGCTATCTGTTTCATAATATACTAAATTCTATTTTGGTAAATGATACTATTTTATATCTCATTTATTGTAACATTACGTAACATATGCTTTAATTATACTTCTGAAACCAGAATTTCAAGTACACTTCCTGGACTTCGCATTGTTAGGGTTAAAATGACAATTCTTAAATAAATAAATATACGTAATTATATATTAATTTGTTTACACAATTACATGCTAACATTATGAGATTTTGTTTACCCAATTACTCGGAAATTATTTACACCCGATATTCACTTAACGTATATTTTTATCACAGACAATGTTTTTCAGATTTTTCTTTGTAATATATTTACTTTAAAATCCCTCACTCTTAATATTAACATTTGAAAAAAATACAATGGTTGCTCGTATTTAACACCATTTCGAAAATTCCACATGCGAGTTATTATAACACGAGATATTTTCTGTATCCCTATGTTATTCATCTTGCCGATCGACTACATTACACTCTGGTGTTCGCTGTACGGCCCCATTCCCAAGTCAATACGTTACCTTCCTTGTCACTCATCTCACGTTCTCACTTTCCGCTCACCAACAATGTAATGCAAGATGTATTTCCCACTTGAGGCCGTTCTACTGCTTTCACAGACAGCGCGACACCAGACGATTAAAGTTCATTCCTAGCGACATTTTTATAGGATTTGTGAATTCCAGCGAATCGACATCATTTCTCTTAATGTACTTTTGGACTAACATACAGTTGAACAGCGTAACAGTGTCGGAAATCTCACTCCTCGACATTAACAGTGATGCAGGAAGAGATAATTAAGATGTTAAAATATGCATTATATTATTGCCACTACAAAATTTATTCTACTAAGAAGTACTGCTAATACCACTGGTAAGTGCTTATAGCACCACTGCCGGTTTTGGAGTAAATGCAAACGCACCAAAATGGAGTAATGAAATGTGCAGCCTACACTCTCGCTGTTTTTTTTATCGTTTCGTAGTATGCACGTGGTTTATTATTTGATGCGTTATCTTTATATACTTGCTATAAGTGTTTCATAAATTACCCCACTCTGTCATATCCATGTGTGTAGGTATTTAAAAAAAAATACTTTGTCATATCCATGTGTGTAGGTATTTAAAAAAATACTGTTTTCCTCCTATTCAGGGTGAATCATCTAGTCATATAATGTTTTCAGAATTTCATTTCTATCGCTTAAGAGATCTGTAAACTTTTGGAATAGCTGTTTCATGTGTAGCTGGTAATAATAATAAAAACACGAAATCGCGGCTCGTAATTTACCTTGACAGAGATTGTTACAGAACAAGACGCAAGTCGTTGGCACCATACTACGTTCATGTAAATTAAGGATTTAATTGGCGGGCACTCTTTTCCAATGCGTGGAGATTAGTCAGAAAACATTACCTCGTTGATTGTACCTAATTAATGAATTCCTTTTACGAAGAGTGTTTTGTGTTCCGTTAAACTGAAGCTGATGAACTTCGTTAAATCTGACCTTTGTCGAAGTGACGAAGGACAGGTCGTAGGGGAAGGAGATAAAACGTGGGTTTACGATGGATATCTGGGGATGTTGGCGACTCGAGAGGTGATTTCATTTCACTCTTTGCGCTATTGACCTCTAGTTCTGCTTGTTTACTGCCTGCCTGAAGCATCTTGTCCTTCGTAGTTTAGTACAGTAATTTCCCACGAAAAATTCTTTTGCGAGGAAATAGATCTCGGAACACTGCACTGTTGTCATACATTTTTTTACTATTGGTTAACGTCTCTCTTTATTTATACTTATCTCTTCCTCCATATTTATTTTTACTTCTATCCGTCGTGATAAAGAAGAGGTTTGAATCAAAGTCATTTATTCTCTAATGTTACTTTAAAACGACTATCAGTAGGAACGACATTAATGCTCAATAACTTGGATAACCGTAACATACCATGCAACTTGTTTTTAACCGATACTGGGCTTGTGAAAATGAATGAAAAACCACGTAAAATGGTAGCTTTTTGGATTATATTAAAGGAGAAATAGTTTATCAATGAGGATCCACCTAGATATTCTGAGATCTATATTTTAACTTTTTTTTTAATTTGCACCGTTTTGGGCGAAACGTTAATTATACTGAAACATTAATTTTGTTTTAAACTTTCTGTGGTGTTGCTTCTCGTGTTCTTCTTGTTGGGCGCTACCAATTTGTATACAATAACTTTCAAAGATTCAAGTTTAGTGTATGTTACTTTAAACAGGATGTAAGGAAATTAATAGTTCCATCTCCGGGAGTTTATTGGTCATGAAAGATAAGCATACATCATGTGGGGGACTTTCAAGACAAATGAATAATAAGGAAGGAAAGAGCGTTTGAAAAATCGAATTAAAAATAGTTATTTGTCAAAGCATAAAAAGGATAGGAATTAAATTACTATTCTGTGGGTTACGTTAAGTGATATTATTCATCACCTTTGGAATGGCTTATTTATTTGATTTGTTGAATAACAGATAAAAAGTGCTATTAAAAGATAACTCTGCGTACATCTTGTTTCTAAAATTCGCGGAATTTTCTCTTCGATTAAAGTATTATATTTTCGCAGTGAGATTTTTGTAAATTTTTCTGGTAAACTATGTATTTTATAAACATGCTAAAATATGACCTTTTGTTCCTTAAGATGTACTGTTTGAATAGACAACATTAAATGTACACAATAACTGACAAAAAAGTAATTTTATACAATATGAGAGCGAGTAAACTTACGTTAACGTGTATTATTTCGGAAATTAAAAAACCTATTGTAACGAAATTTTATATTTGGACAGTTTATCATACAAGTTTTGTTAAATTAATTTGTTGTTGATGCGCCATTTAAGGCAATAAATAACAAAAAAAAATGTATTGAGATATTTCGTGTACTATTCAATGAATTTTAGCCTAATTTTATATCGACAGAGTTGATTATCAAAAGCTTTTATTATTGTAAAATTTTAAAATACAGGTACTCCAATTTGAAAGGTATCGCGCTGTGAATAGCAGTACATTAAATTGTACTATATATTTCGAAAATGACTGGACGGTTTGTAATCAAACTTAATATTACGACATTTTAACAGCTAAAATTTGATTAAGGAGTCGTTAAACGTTTGCATTAACGATTCTATAAGATAGCATTATTTGAACAAGTAGAGATTACATGATCCATTTGGTCAACTAGTCAACAGATCGTAACCGAATTTAACATTTTGACGTTTCATTTTTTAGGCTTTGACGTGTTAAGCTAGTCTACATGCAATTAGGTAGGCCTATGTATAAAATAATGTTTAAAACCAAGTTTTGCGTAGCAGGTAACAGGTAAATTTTTTTTCATATTCGGAAGGCAGCATCAGAGAAGCCACACAACAATACCTCGACAGTTTGTAACTGAAAGCTACGGACGCCAGTCGTAGTCTGACGAGCCTCTTATCTGTTGCTTTTATTATCAATTCTAGTGCATCAGTTTTCTCAAGAAAGTTTTAAAATTCACAGAGTCTCTTTGTCAGCAAATTTTTTATTTCGCTCCACGGGGTCCTTGAAATCGCGGTGTAAAGGCGTATATTTTTGCCACCTCAGCGATGATGTTTGCTGTACGCAAGAAACAGCCATCTTGTTATGCGAGCCGGCGGCTAACAGGAATCTACATCTCCAACCGTCAAACAACCAGGAAAATATCCAGCAGTGAAAACTTCATTTTTCAACAACGTATAAAGCAACACGACTTACGATGTCCTCATATGCTACATCGTTCACTAGTATACAATTGTTTTAACTTTTTATAAACTAACTTGAGAGTTCGTAAAATTTTAATCGGTACAAGTTTCAAAATGTACTTACTCGTACTTGACAAACCTGTAGCCTTCCGGCACTGCACATTTCTTTTTAGACATTCTTTGTTAAAATTTCAAAAAAAATTTATTTCCTTTTGCATGTGTGTAGCCCTGACGTACGAATAAAAGTAGCGCACAGCGCTGAAATGTAATTTTGACTTTACCAACGCTAAATCGTGGGAACTGTTTATGAAATTAAATAGTATAAACATTCGTTTGCTGTAGAAAAACTTTGCTAGGCACATTACTATTTCAGAAAATATAATTTTTGTTTCATATGTGTCACTACAAAGCAGCTTTGAAAATAAAATAATATGCACGTTTGTTTAAAACATACAGTAATAAAAATAACATGTTGACATTACAGTAGTTTGGTAGAAATTTTCAGGTTTTAGTTAGTTTTATAAGTTCAACGTGTATATCTGTGTCTCTATCTGTGGCATCGTAGCTCCTAAACGAATGCTTGGAAGGAGAGTGTTATTAGCTATGATTCAAGAAAATCTGTTGAGTCATTTGAAGATCATCAGCTCTTTTATAGTTGTTGAAGAGATGTCAGGAACTTCTACTGGTTTGATCGAATCGAAATGTAGTATTCTCGGATTTCATTGATATTACAATAACATGGTTACATTGATCTGAATCTGCAGCATCATCTGGAATTTGCAGTATACCCAACTCCTAGCCAACTTAGAGTAGGAGGTTTTTAAACATTTTTCATTTATGTTTCACTTGTATATACTTAACGTTGCAAAAATATTGATTGTTCCAAAGAAAACAAACATTCGTAGGACAATTTAGTAACACAATATTTTTTTTTGATTTCATAATCAGAATTTTTCAAAAACAAAACACAAAAAAAATAAATGCCGCTTTTATACGAATCTTCACGTAGCCTATGGGACTGTTCTTCAGCGTTAATTATTTAATTTCTGTAAGTTAATTGTTTTTCCTTTCTTATATCAAACCGTTTTATGCAAATTGTGCCTTTCCCATCTAAAATTCTTCGTTTCTTCTAAAAAAATAGCTACAATGCATATCTACAAAAATATCTCGTTCAAACATAGAAATTACTAATTAAAAAAAAATATTGCTGAACTACCCCTTTAAGGAAAATCATAAATCAGCAACCTTAATTTAAACTTTAAAAGTGATTTCATCTATGGTGGACACAAAACTTTTCCCGAATGGTGAAGGTTCTTGCTTAAACATAAGCACAATCACAAACGACTGAGCACAATACTGACAGTTTTCATTATTTTAATATTATGCGTTTTATATCGTCTGCTAGATACCGCTATTGTGCTATTTCTTTTGGAACAACCCACAAGTGAGTGAGTTTAGAAGAAGTGGTTAAAGATGTTCTCACTTCATAGCACAGAACCTTATTAAATGTTGACATTTAAGTGACATAATTTCCATTTATTTGCTTCAGCACGTAATGTGAAGCAATATGAGGGAAGAGAAATAATGGAACGCTATAAAGTATTGGGCATTACATTTTCACGTATGTATAAAACTTATAATCAAATGTTTCAAGGCGACATACACGATGTATATTTTAATGGAATATCCGAAAGGTACAGGCAAATAATGGAGTGGTTCTAACCAACGGTAAGCTTAAATGTCTCCATAGGAAGAAGAATAGTGCGAACCTAAGTATCAAGCAAGGTGCCAGGAGAAAAAGAACTGGGAACGCACAAGAGGAGGATAAAACAGGACAGAGAATGATGGAGTGAGTGATAGAGAGATATTGTGCGCGCAATCCCTGTTAATGAATTAAATACGCCTCGTTTGCTGGAGGCAATTACAGAGGCAGTTGCTAAGCCGTGTGAATAACCGTGTCTCTACACACTACATGCCTAGGATCAAGTTAAGTTACACACGTGTATGAATAACCAGCCATCCTGTTATAGAGAGATTTTGGTCAGCGCTTAACATCGAGATCTTTAGCGCTGGTAAGAGACGTCTTGATGTGAGTATTAAGCAACGCCGGAATGAAGGGGCGGGGAAACCAGAGATCCTTTAGAAAACCCGCCGGCCAACGGCATCGTCCGGCACGATTCCCACATGTGAGAGCCCAGAATCGAACCCGGATCGCTTTGGTGTGAGGTGAATGGTCTGACCATTCGGCCACAGCGTCTCTCTTCGTAACGTGTAGGTAAATATATCATTCATCCATTTGATTGCGATGAAAGTTAGGCAAATTGTTATGCGTACGCCCGCCAAGGTTTCTAACAAATATAAATCTATGTATAGAATTGGGTGTGAGGAAAAAAACGGAGCAAGGTGGCAGAACGTGGAACCTAAAAATTTAGTGAAACCATTTTATTTTTTGAAATGTTTCTAAAGCAGTCATTAATGACCGATAACAAGGTTTTTCACCATTTTGAATTTTCAAATATTTATTTTCAAAAAATTATTTTATAAAATTAAAAAAAAAATGTGTTTAACTGTGATTTAACCGTTTTAATGCTATTTTCAGTATATATTATTACATTTGTGAAATTTGAAGTGTCTAAAACGTTTTTTCCTTTCCATTTTTTTAAGTATTTTATTTTGGAATTAATCCTGGAAAATTAAGTACTGCATAAATGTTTTAAAAAACTACTTAAGACAATTCGGAGTACTTAAACTGAGCTTTCGCACAATTTAACGAGGCATTTAATTGAAAACCACGTGAACGAAGTTGCAGGTAATATTTAGTACTGTATAAATAACACAGGTCTACAAAAAATTTTTTGTGAAATTTAATTTCATGAAAATGGCCTGTCTCTATGTTTTTTGTGTACTGAATCCTAAAATGAAGTCCGTTCTCCTCCTTTACGTACAATTCTTTTTTTCAAAACATATAACATAATAGCAGGTGTGTAGCATATAATAAATTAATAAATAAAATTATCAATAGATACATGTACAAAATTATTTCAAAAAATTTAAGTATGGTGTATTTCGTTGACTTGTATTTAGTTGTGTTTGTGTTTTCGTAAACGCTGCTTTAAATTAAATGTAAAAACAAATAAATATATACACAAAAAAGTAGAAACATGACAAGAAGAATCGGTAGGGAATTTCTAAGGTTTGGGGAAATGGTTGCCTGGCCAGACGGCCAGACAGTTACCATCTGGTTTGTAAAATCAACAAGGCTCTTTGTTTCTTTTACAGAACAGATTGTTGAAGGAACTATCCAGAGTAGTACCAACAACCAAACTGTTTTGCTGTCTCTATTTTAACAGAAGTATGGTACCTACAACTATACACTTTTTTCAGTGTGTGCTTGTGATACAAACGAGAAGCAAAATCGTTTATATTTGCTACAGCCTACAAATGATGTGGAGGGAGCAAAATAACCTTGTTCAAGGTTATAATTCCAAAAACCATAAGCACATTAACTATCCTAATCTTGAATCTGCTAACCGTCCGATACCACACGGTCCGGGATTGTAAGTTTCTCAGTCTCTTGACGACTTGGACATCCTTGATTGAATGTGGGAAAGTATGAATCAAACAGTGATTTCGAACCATACAGTTCAGATAACGAACCACAGTTTTTTTTTCGCAACAGTAGTTGAACGACTTAGTGCGAGACATTGGACTTTCGAAAGATGCTGCTCAGTTACTTGGCTCCCGTCTTTAAAACAAAAATGTATTGTAACAAGGCATATATTTTTCAAGGTATCGATATCGCGAAACAGTTTTGGTACTTTACTTTGCACATTATGAGAATCCTGTCTACTGTAAAGACATTAATAAATTTATAGGCAAATTTGGGGCACAATATGACTCGAATCCATGGCGTTTATTCATTGACTCTTCGAAGAGAAGTCTAAAGGCCGTTTTATTAAACAATGACAATACATATGACTCAGTGCCAGTTGGGCATTCGGTAAATTATAAGAAATACACGACAATTTCGTATCACTTCTCGACAGAATTCGTTAGTTATAATGAGCATAAGTGGTTGATCTGAGGAGACTTAAAGTTATCACCATGTTGTTTGGTTAACAATTTGGACAAACTAAGTTTCCTTGTTTTTTGTAGTAATGGGATAACCGTGACATAAATTCCCACTGGAAAAGAAAAGATTGGCTATTAAGAGATTGTCTGTTGTCAGAATGTCATTAGAGACAGTTTGTAGCTTCCAACAAAATCCTGCTACCTCATCTACATATGAAGCTCGGGTTGATAAAACAATTCGTAAAGCCTCCCAATCAATCATTTACTTATGCACCGTGTTAATAAAAGGAATTCCAGAGGCCACGAAGCATGTATAATATTTATTACTTCCGATTCCTTTTTTTTACTACAAAATTTGTCTAAATTTTTAAACGAGAAAATGCTTGTAACGTTAACTTTAAAACGCAAATGGTTTGCATTTTTAGAAAGGTTTGGAAACGTACTCAGATATTATCTCGAGCCCGTATTTTTTCTATAAAATGGAAACTATCTATATGTGTTGTCCTCATTTGTTTTAAAAAATAACTGTAAAGTTAAATGTACGTTATCACCTCTTATTATAAAACTGAGGGCTAAGTATCGCTTAGGTAAGTTTACGAAGGTTAAAAATTAATATTTGTACCTATTTTAGAAACAGCATTTTTATGTTGAATGTGCCCTTATCGTTTAGTATCGCAAATCTTCTAACAGACTGCCTACTCTCCAATAGTCGTATGAACAACAATTTTCTTGTATCGAAACCATCTATTAGAGCTCTAATAAGTGCATTGAACAACACAAATCCTAAACTCTGGTAAGGAATGAACATAGGTGTATTTAAAAGGTAAGGTATTTGTCAAATAAATATCAATATATTGTAAAATATGGGATATTGAATTGCCGAAGCAAAATGTGCAAGTTTTGAAGAAAACACTGTAAACATAACATTTAAGAAAGCTTTTCTCAGCTCCTAACTACCTCAGTTCAGGCGTAGGATAAGTATAAAATCAGATAAAAAATTTTTGCAAGAAAAGTAACAATACGGATCACTGCCTTGACATTTTTGGCAGGTAGTATTATACGTGTGAACCACGGTAAGAGGAAAGGCGGGCATTTCAAAATGAAATTGTCTCTGCTTCGATTTTGAATAATGCACGAGATAGCTTTCTCTCCAAGCCTGAGAGGCATCTTCTTAAGGCGCTGATACCAACTCTCGTCTTCGGAGCGACTCCAGCCTTCATAATTTCCAACTTGTCGAAACCCTCGAGCGAAAAATCATTTACGCACAGGCTTATGTTATAACTCTTCGCTTCGCTGCGAGGCTGGATTCATATTTCCCGCTCATGGAGAAATTTCTTTCCTCTCCGGCATACAGAAGATCCAGCTAACATCCAGGGATGGGACGTCGAGTCGGAGCAAGGGACAGGGGATGGAGGATCATTTCCTTGCATGAGCACGACGTATTTATTTCCTCGGGAGAGATTCATGCGGGGATTTACTTGGCGCACGTCTTGCTCGGAGACACATGGGAGACTCCAGTCTTCTGGTACAGAGCGCTACGTGATGGGAAGTCTGTAATCCAAATGAGAACTGTCGCTTACCGCTTCACGAGGGACTAAACCTCTCGTATTTACCCACTCATCGTAATTTACGTGGCATTTTTTATTATAAAAACTTATTTATGTATACGACAAACTATCTTTTAAGAAAATATAAATTAATTTACTTATTAAAAATGTAACAGAATCTCAAGTCACTTGTCTGATGCCGTCACTGCACAGCCAGTGACATAAACGCTTAATTTAAACATTACAATTTCTACTCGAAAAATAATTTGTAGCATATTTCTCTGACAAATTTATTTATAATACTGACTGCTAGAAACGTGATTAAAAATTTGGTATTACATTGAACAAGTTCATTTATTTACCTTTTAATCAATACAACTTCTACTAATCTGCCAACCATCTGAAAACCATAATTTTATTCTGCATCAAACAAGTCACTAAATAGCCAATTACTCATTTCCTAGGTCTGCATTTAAATTAATATTTTGCCACTATTTACGAGCCAAGTTTTTTTACTAATGTTTGAATGCCAGTTTTAAATGTAATTATGTTTTAATACGTTGCACTCAATTGTTCTGTAAATTTGCACAATACACAGTAGATATGTGTTTCTATTCTACGTTTGGTGTATGCTAATGAGATTAAATAATGCTATATTTCACTCTCAATGAAGTTAGACTAATTTAAAGTGTCTTGCTTCATAAGAAGCACTTTAGTGAGAAGAGGATAGACGCAATATAACAACATAGTTTGTATTACGAGGTACAATTGTTAAAAATATATAATTAAAAACCCCTTAACAATCATAAAATATTTAAATTTTGGTGAATAATTACATTTACTTTCGGACAACGTGCAGAGAAGGTATAATTGCACTATCCGTAAAATTACACAACATTTTTTTGTTCATCTACTAACACATTTTATCTCCTTTTTCCCCATTTATTCTTTTCACTGTTGCAAATAGTACATTTACTACACTAATGCAATTTATACTACTGATTTCAAATAGAGCAGTTTACTCATATTCAATCAGTGAATATTAACTATCAATGTGTAAAATTTATTCTATTTATAGTCATATCCCTACATTAAACATAGTATAATTTAGTTGAAATAATACAAAGTTGCCAACAAATCTTGCAACTAACATAATTCACAGTAAAACATTACTCAGGAATTACCACCTACGGTGTTCCGGTATGACTCCAACCTGTATGTTCATAAACATTTTCTACTGCGCAGTATAATGGAAAAACTTTTGTAGCATTAATAGTTTTATGGCACCGTAAATCTTCGTTTATGTCTTGTTGGATTGTGAGCCAGTAATAAACACGGAGCAATAGCGTGACAGATACGAGCAATTCAGTACTACGGCATGTCTTTGATTTCATGACCAAACCGTGGTAATTTAGCGTAGCGTTAGACAGCCTAGAGCGTAGGCAATACTGCGTACATGCGTGGTATGTTGTTCCCTGCACACAGGGGATAGTGGCCGTACACTGTAAACAGCTTATACCATGCATTTATCAGCTCCCCACGCCGAATACTGAAGTGCGTTTTGAACGAAAACGATGGGTCCTGGACATTAGCAACAAGAGGATAATTTTGTTACGTAATTCAGACAACTCGAAAAAACCCTTAATGAAATGTTAGAATTTTCTGATGCTATACACGATGTATGCTCGTTTGAGGGCGGCCATCTCAGTTGATTTTATAAGGGTGGAAGGTCTTTACCAGAATTTTCTGTGGATTAAAAAAATAACAATATAAAGCGATGTTCAGATAATTGTCCGTCCAGGAAATTTATTTTTCCATATTTTGGGAAAATGCCGTTTAAAAGTTCGATCTTGAAATACTTATTTCTTCTGCAATATTATGTTTACACCGTTACGTTCTTTATATTTTGTGCTTGATCACATCAAAAGACCATCATTCTTACAACGATTCCTTTTGTTGTGACATTACTGCATTTTGGTAACCAAAGAGTTAAACATTTACTTCTCGAAAATTTTCCATTTCATTTCGATTCCGGTGCAAGTGTGCAGGATAAAAATAAGAGAGAGTAGTAAATGATTGTAAACATCACATTAACAGAAACACTTATATACATGTAAACATTTACATCGTAAATATGATGGTGAACTACAAATGATATATATATATATATATATATATATATATATATATATATATATATATATAACTCATTCAGAAAATACGGGTATTGTCAAAATCATTTTGAAACAATGTAGAGTTCGTATTACGATTAAACATGTATTCCTTATTGCTGATGTCTGGTAAGTGCTTTAAATGAGTTACATGAGCTATACGTGAAACTGCACTTTCAGAACATCGCGAATCTCAGGTACAGAAATTGTGCATTGAAGTTTGCTTCAAACTAATAAAGTTGTATAGTAACCTTTCTGATTCCAGTAACAAGAATGGTGCGACGGAAAGCTCGCACGCTTCCCAGGGCGTGGTGTAAAGCGGCGATGCAACAATTTAACGCGTTTATCAAGATCACCTTTGCTCAAACCTGTGTCATGAAACTCCAGGCAGACAGGCACCTTTAAAACCGGCACTCTAGTAGTGATGTTTTTACTGGAATTTTAAGTCAACATTCACTCACCCTCTAAAATTGTGTACATATGCGCATCCAGTGTTTCATGGAAGCAGATGCAGGCAGAGTTATAAATCATCTGAGGAATAATAAGAAATATTAGCTCATGAAGTTATGGGTTGGGCTTCAGTACACTCACTTGTATACTGATTGACATCGCAGCAACATAATATACCGACAAGTGATATAGCTATACACTATTAGGTACTTGTATTCTACGGTGTGAGTGTTATAAGCCAAACGACAAACTTCGGGTAAAAATCACAATCTAAAATGTGTGGTTTTAAGTTCATTCTTTGGCAATGTGAGGCTACTAATTCACAGAACAATGATATAAAGGAACTATAAAATAATAATTTTTACTTGATGCGGATAAACTCTCATTTGTTTCCTTACACATCGGAGCTTAATGAATTTGGCTTAGTTGTTATAGTTGTCAAATTTACGAAATCCATCTTAAACAGGTTTTTCAGGAGATCGGTGCGAGAGTTGGTGGGGTTAGAATGGTCTGAGTAAGGGCTTATAGCATGGTCACGTGAGAGCATTACTACCTCGCTTTCAGAAGGTGGTATAAGTTCAGTCCTGGCCGGACGCATTAGGAACGGTTTTGTCCTAATGTTTTTTTTTTGTCCATTCGTCTAGACCACTCGCTCCGTTCTCTAATGCAAACTTTCTAAATTTCATACACGTTACAAAACGTTTGCAAGTGTAACTATAGTACTTAAGTGGTGGTGATTCTGGACATGTAAGTTGACTTTGGGACATTAAATTTTTTTTTTCGCATATATGGTAGCTTTGAATCAAGAAATTCTCTAGCAATAAATTCCTAATAATAAATATTCACATGAAATATAATTAACTTTTACTCACAGATGACATAATGTATAACTTAAATAGAGTATAAAAGTGTCCCAAAGTCACTCCCGCTTACGGAATTATTACTAACGTTCTCTTTATATATATAATTTATATCTGACCGCGCTTATGCAAGGCCTGGCCCTGACCTACTTACCAACATCCAAACTTTCTTTAAAGTTTAGAATGAATGGATGGCTGTGAACAGTCGCCAAGTTTTTGCCAGGAGGTTTAATGGTTTGGGACGCGTAGAGGAGTGAATTAACCAAATTGTCGACGCTGTACTGGAGACCAACGTCCTTGTCCCCCCTCCCCTTCCTGATACTACATCACGGAGTCGGGACAAGCCATCCGGAGTAATTCACGTCGCTGCAGCCTGGCCCGGCCTCGATATTACATCTCTTCTGCCATCGACAATCGATACCTCGCCAGTCTGTGTTGTGGGACCGCTAGTGTTCACCTCCCTACTGAGCGATTACGTTAGCGACTAGAAACGAAATTATGACACCGTATGAGGTATTACGTTATTTCCTACCTATTTGTTTCTGTTTATATAAAATTACTAAATATTGTTTAAGTTATGCAACTTTATTTTTGCAATGGCATGCACTGAAACATATTGACGTAAATTTTATAGAGTATTGGATAATTAGCAATGTTAGCGGTTCAAATAAATGTTGTGTTTAACATTTATTTTAAATTGAATAATAAATTACAAGTTTTTGTTGCTGAGATTGTATAAATTTCTTAATAATCTCGGTAGAACTTTTGTATCGTACGGATCTTATCGTGTTACTTTTTTTTTAGCATATTTTGAGTATTAGGAGGTGACTAACAGGCCTATATAGTGTTATCGAATCTACTATAGAAACTATTAGGAGAGGAATTAAATTATAATACATTTTAATTCTTCTTCTTTGTATATATACGTATGTATATATACATATGTGTGTATTACAAATTACACTTCCAAGAGATTCAAAAATTAACGCGCGGACTTTTTTCATTATATTCTCCTTAAACTACTGCACCCATATTTAAAGTGGCAGACGAGTGCATAAGAATAATGTCATGATGTTTTTGGGGCCACCGGTTAGTTCGTATTTTAAGCTACACTATAATGATACTTTAGTTTGACCTCAGGCAGTAGTTGTCTTACCAGTTGCATTAAAGTACAAAATGAACGCATGTGTAAATTTCCCGTAACTATATGACGTATATAGCATTCTTTGCACATCAGTCTGTCAGGAATATGTGATATACGGAATACGACATTGCATTACTTTTTTCTTTAATTTTACTATCGTTTGTACTGTTGCAGTAAGTTAGCTACTACCCATATGCGTTTACTTTAGGCATGCTATATACACACTGTGTTTATAAAAAAATGTGGGTTTTATAGCTTTACTACACTGAAGCAACACATTCATTGCAGTGCTCAGTCAAAATTTATTACTCGCAAGATACCTTCTTTAGTCTAGCGTCACATTGTGTTTCTCGATGAGATTTGCCTTTGTCATGGAGTTTACAGCGGCTGTGGTATTTACTTGTAGAGGTAGACAAGGCGGCACTCTCGAGTCGAGTTCAAACTTTCCATTCAAAAGTTTTAAGTAGATTAACTTGTCTGGAAATTTCAGTTAGCAGCTACAGGCGTATTGCACTATTGTTCCTATTGAATAAAAGGAAAGTAACTACTCTGTAAAATTTTAATCCAGAAAAATGTTTAGTGCTTACTTTCTATTCACTTGTTTCTTTTAAAGGTCTTACGCTTGCTTCTGAGCAAACATAGTTTTATAAAATTGTACTGTTATTTGTTATGCACTGGTGCATCTCTTCTCTTTCCACCAGGACTCCCACAAAGTAATTAGAAAGTATACATTTAGATTTGTTTCTATATATTTCTTTACTCTCTCTTTCGTAAGAATTTCGTTTCCCAGATCTCTGAATGCAGCAATTTTCACATGCTCAGTAGACAAAGCTATAATTCGTGAATTTTTAGACTGATATGGTATTACAAATGATATTGTCTATTTAGACTCCTTCCATCTGTTGACAAAAGCACACATTACTGAACTCGTTTCACCGTATATGCGACAGCAAAAAGTTTACAAGGAAGATTGATCACCTCTTAAAATCAAAATAATTTGGCTTTAGAAAAGCTATTACAAGTTGTAGTGGAATACTTTGATGTTCGCTTTGATCTTTCTTGTGATCAAGTCTGTCATTACATTCTTTCTACGCAGTTTCTTGCTACTAAAGTTACAATTTTCTCTAGAAAATCTAAACCTCATTACATGAAGTGTGCATGGTATATAAATCAACGCAAAAAGCATGAAGTTTAGAATTGTTGGTTTCTCGAAGCTAATTTGAAAAATTCAAAAAACAGCAATCCCGGAGAACAGTTCTTGCCAACTTTCTCAGCAAACATTTTCCTCGAATAACGCATTTATGAAGAACAATCTCTGACGCCGTAATATCGTTCATTTGATTGCGGCACATAATATTACGGTTAACAAATTCATTATTCCGGGTAGATCTTTGCTAATAAAGAAAGTTAATATAATTATCAAGGTTTGTTGAATTGTAGTTTACCCATATTGACATTAAAAACGTGTAGATTTAAATTGTAGAACTCAGCGCTTATTTATCCACCACGCCCTCTTAATAGCCCCAGGAATACTTCTCCTGTTCTAAAGTTTTAACCACAGTACTTCTCCTGTTCTGTAATTTTACCCACAGTTTCGTGATCATCTCGGTTTCACCATTATATCTTCTGTAACAGAACATACTGGAATAGAAACTTCTCTTCTTCACAGCAGAAAACGTCCGATAACTTGTCAAACTTATGAAGACTGCCAGTATTTGTAACTTTGTACAGAACGCGTTAAGTATCTGTCACGTCATCCAATCAGTTACTTGAAAACTAGGTGCGCTGTTGTCAGTATTTGTAAACATTTACGTGTATGTATTTGTAATGTTCTTTTAGCAAACATTTTTGAAGCGATTTTCTATCATTGTTTAAACAATTCTTTTTTACCTAAGTTGCCAACCGGTCAATCATTCGAAGTTGAACCAAATATCATAAAAGGACAATATGTGAAAGTACAATGTTTTAGCATTTTAAAGCGCGAGACAGTTTATCAACGGCGTGAACTGGAAGCACTACCAAATATACATTCTTATATCTCTATTATCTATGGTGGTTATACATTTATGGGCCTATAAATTTCTCTTAAGCCCCTGCCACAACGAACTTTTAACTGCCGTGCAGTGCAGTGCCGTGCCGTGCTAGTGTGATTCTGGCTATCTGGTTGGCCCACGTGATCATGACGTCACTGCCGTTCTGCTTGCCGGGCAATGCTGTGCTGTGCCGCCAATTCCAGACGAACTTTTAACTTTTTTGGCAACGGCAGGGCGGCACTCACCGGCCAACACCGGCAGGAAGCGGTAAGGTGATTGCTATTGGTTGACTGATATACGTCACAAAACGAGAACCAATGCCGTGACAGCGCGCGGAGAAAAAATGCAAACAAACAAAAATAAGCGACTGCTCTGCCACCTATTGTGCGCAGAATGAACTGTACCCCAGCGGCAGGCACCGGCATTCATTATGGCATACAAAGACGAGAGAACCGGCCGGTCACCGTAGCGGCAGCGCAAGCGGCAAGTCACCAGCAGATGGAACATTTCATTCATTGTGGCAAGGTCTTTAGGCTAATATTGTTAGAATGTGTTTATAAATATTTTAAAATTTAACTTATCAAAATCTCTGTATATAAAAATGAACATATCAAACTACACACCAAACCACTGAACCCAGAGTCGTAACATTTTTTGTGTGGGTTCCTCTCAGGTCGTAGGTGAGCACTAACAACAGGTTTTTCGAAATTCGACCTCTAAAGGGGTGAAAAGGGGTGAAGTGTATTTCCGAAGGAATGTCTATAGAGCTCGAACTTGACGGCCTACCATCGTGATTTTTACTTTAATAAGAAACACATAAAAATGCATATTAGTATTTTAATGGATTTTACGAAGTTCAACATTTAAGCGGATGAAAAGACCTTAAATGTGTTCCCGATCAACTATCAATATCTACCGAATCCTTCAGAATAGAGAGTTTGTTTTCACTTCAAAATGTTACGTACGTAAGCATCCAAAAAGTAGTTTTAGGATTATTTTGAATTTCGACCCCCAAGCAGTAAATAGAGGCAAAATGTGTTTTTTATGAATCGTCTATATTTTTGAAACACAATTGGCTATCGTCGTGATTTTTACTTCAATTGGTTACGTATACAAATGTCTATGACAGGACTCGAAGACGTTAAGAAATTCATTAATTAATGGGGTGAAAATAGGTGAAATGTGTTTTCGATTATTCCTCCATATATATTGAACCAATCAAGATATCTAAGCGCTCTTTGCTTTATATTACGGGTTTTATAAATGTCCCAAGTACCATTTACAGGAATTTTTCGTACTCGGCCCTAAAGATGTTAAAAAAGGGTAAAATGTGTTTTCCATTAACAATCTGTATACATCGACCCCATTGATTTTTATATAGCGACGTGATTTTTGGTAAAGATTGATGCTTACTCAAATAACTGAATAGTAATTTCAGGACATTTTGAAATTCACCACCTAAGGAGATGCAAAGGGGTGAAAAATGGTGAAATGTGTTTTCAATAAAATGTCGATATATATTAAACCCAGCGGGCTATTGTCATGTTTTTCACGTTCGAGAGACGCCAGTAAAGTAGTCTAAAATGTGATCCAAGGGTTTTTCTAAATTCACTCTCTCAGGTGGTGTAAA
Source organism: Medauroidea extradentata (assembly GCA_003012365.1). Taxonomy (NCBI): domain Eukaryota; kingdom Metazoa; phylum Arthropoda; class Insecta; order Phasmatodea; family Phasmatidae; genus Medauroidea; species Medauroidea extradentata. The sequence goes on along the minus strand of PNEQ01065974.1, from coordinate 37,919 downwards.
GACCCGGAATGTGTTTAAGATAAACCTTCGATATAAATCGAACCCATTCAGATATTCAGTTTATTTTTGCTTCAAGATGATAATTAGGTGAGTTGCCTCAAAATCGTTTTAAGATTTTTAAAAATTCGAAGTCCCACAACTGTACAGGGGTTATATGTGATTTTTAATGAATGGTCCATTTTGCATCGAATGAACAAGCTATCGTCGTGATTTTTATTTCACTTGAATACTTGAACAAATATTTAAAGTCTAAAATTAAGATTTTTCGAAATTCTACACCTACAAGGGCGAAAAGGCATAACATTTGTTTTCTATCAGCCGACGATACTTATCTAATCAGTAGAGTTATTGAGGTGGCGTTCGCGTTAGAATTATGCTTACGTAAGTATTTAAAGAAACAATGCCACTTTTTTAATTTATAAGATAACTTAATTGTTAAGAAGAAAACTTAATTTATACACTTTCAAGGTACACGATCCGATAACAAGCACGACCAGCGAGAAACGTACAGGAGTTTCGTCCTACAGTTCTATCGAGACATGTTGTACTACCTCTATTAGCCTAGGAAAGTTATACTTTATTTTTAAAATTTAGTTTTAAAGAATAATTTCGACGTATGTTGCGCAGTATTTTGTATAGCTCCGGACTATTGTTCCATAGATTCTTGGCTCAAATTCCATTAAAGTTTTGCAGATGTGCAATTCTGACACAAAAAATGCAAGACAGATTAAATATGCAAAGTTAGATGATATCGTTTAAAAGTGGTAAAAATGTATTATGCAGTCCACTATCCACTAATGTTCCTTGAGAGCGTCATCCCATAAATACCATCTCACTAACCTCAAGGTTGGGGCACAAAATAAGTTGATAATTCTGCAAAAATATTATCCCGCCTAATCTACCTAATGGCACTTAACTGCAAGTGAAGGTTTTGAAAAAGAAGTATGTTATTCAGGGCACCATCACAATGGTTGTGCTCAGGGGAAATCAGTCTTCATACCACGTAAACTGCGTATTTCATACCCTCTTACATTTAGAAGTCTGTAATTACCCCACAACGTCAACTTTGCTGTGCCTATAAATAAGGCCCAGTTGAAGTCACAGTTAGTGACAGGGGCAAACTTAATTAAGACTGCTTTTCGCGTCGATAGCTGTAGCTAATTATCCTGCTGCAGAGTTAGTTCAACTAGCAACTTTGTCATTCTTACACTTGATGACTGAACTGCGTATATGGTGTACAAAGAGGTGTTGCAATTAAAGCAAATATTATCTGATGTGATAACACGCGAGCAAAGCCGTGGGCGCACTGCTAGTAATAACTAAACGAGTATAACTATATTCTAAATTTATTATTAGGCCTACTAGGGGCCTTTGTTTTTCGCGAAAAAGAATTTTGCCTCACTTTGTTTCCGTGCCTTACGTGCACATCTGCAGTTCTGCTTTGTGGTCAGTGATTGGATATTATGACTATCGCGAGCCTCGGGATTCTACCGGCAAATCACAGACGTGTGGTGTTGCAGGAAAGTTTTTGTAATTGGCTCAGTCAAATGAGATACGGCTCTTCACACAGACGTGCTGCCTATAACCATGAAGCAGAATTGCAGATATGCACGTAAGGCACTGAAACATACTGGTGCAAAATAATTTTCGCGAAACAACAGGGTGGCTGATTAATACATTTCAATTTATAAATGACAAAATATAAAACTAAAACTACCAATAACGGAAAGCAAGGAAAAGGAAGATTCACTAGAGAAACTAATTTGTACGCTGTAACGACAGGGCGATCGTAATTGTTTCTGAGAACTATTATTACTCATATTAATTATTTAATTGCTAAAGAAACAATTTGCGTCAAACAAGTGTCACGTTTGGATTGATCTGCATTCTGTTTCGGGTTCAAACTCCTTTTCTTCGGTTTTCCAGAGATTTTACCAGAGTTTCTCAAAATTACTTCAGGAGAATTCCGACATTTATTTTTAATACGTATTCACTTACCAGTATACCTCTTTCTTCTCTTTGTCGCGTACCAATACCTAACTTCTGCAGTCACACAAATAAAAAAAATTCAAAATGAGGAACGTATTTACGCGCCACATTGCATAATAATACAATAAATATGTCATATTGCAAATACATAAAAAAAGAGCACAGAAAATAAACTCATTACATTTAAATAACAAAATGTAAGCATTCTTCCTTAACATCCTGATGAACACTACAAACATGAGGGCTTCGCGATTCTCCAACACAATAGCCACGGTCTTGCTATCAACGACTACCGAGAACACATTTAATATATCAGAGTAAATTTTGCGTTTATATAGCACAATTCAGTAAACTTCTTTGGCAATGAGGGATTGTTTGAAATATTACTATGCAACGTAATTTTTTCTTTGGTTCGTTTACTTTCAATATACTGTTCCGTATTACCGTGAAGAAAGTTAGATTTTTACCAGCGTTTACAATCCTGCTAGTTAACGCTGATGAGGTGTAACATGATGTGAGTTTAGACTGGCAATCGTCCGACACGATTCCCGCACGCAAGAGGTTATGTCGGCTTCGCCGGGAATTGAGCCAAGATCGCCATGGTGGGAGGCGAGTGCTCTAGCCACTAACTGCGGCCTCCTTCATGGAAAATGTTAACAGATACAGCATCATGGTTCCTTAAAAATTTTTTCTGCACCTCTTAAAGTTTTTCGTTGTTTCGTTGATGAATTGGACTGAATAAAATTATGACTCTTCAATCGAAGACCCAACAGGTCATCTAGCGTGCAGAATGCAAATCTAAGGTCTTCTACGAACTCGACGTCTGTCTACATGTTCTTCAAGAACCCGTTGGCATCCAAATAACGACCCTCGATGGCATGCAGCCGCAAGTTCCATGCTGGCCTCTATTAATAAAGAAAATGAGTAAGAAGTGCCCGTAATGCATGTTAAAATGTCCGAAATTTTGAAAATATAAACACCGAATAAAATAAAAACATAAAACACACGTCACCTAAATACTATGAGACCGAATTTAATGAAATTCGGCTCACGGCCACACATGTACACAAACAGACACATAAAGACACTCACACAAACACACACACACAGAAAGAGACAGGTAGGTAATCTAATCTCTCACCTCTAGTTCTTTCGGAACACCATCGTTTTATTGCCTGATATTGACGTTAACATTTCTAGTTATACACTAGCCTTTAGATTGCCTAATTCTCTCTCAGGATGTGTAAACAAATGCAGTAAGAACTCGTAAATTTTTGCATTATTCGTCAGTATCATTATACTAAAGGGTTCACTGACCGATTGACAGACTGACCTATCCAGCCGTAGTCTAAGGGCTGAAACTATAGACCTCTTTCGAATGACAACCAACTGCTCACCAATGCTTTCTCTATGGGTACAGCAGTTGGTTGTCATTCGAAAGCCGTTTATACATACGGCCCTAAATTTCTGGACCTATAAACGTGACAGTGTAAGTGCGGATTACCTTTAGGCCATACCCTCAGTAGCAACCGACGTTCGGCCAACGTGAAAATTGGTTGTAGCCGTTGGCATTACGTTGTGTTGGAAAACTCACATAAATCCAACATTCGGGCAATGTAGTATGCCAGCAAATATGTTCGAAAATGATTTTGTTATTGAAATGAATTAGCAACATTCTGAAAATAATTATATTAAAGTAGAAAATGTCTGAACATTTCGGAAGACCAAAATATTGTTATTTAAATTAGTGGATTCAATGTTAGCAACGCGTTGATAAACATACTGTTGGGGTTTATTGTGTATAATTACATTGGGCCAACATTGCAAAACCAACATTTTACAAAAAGTTTTCAAAATCATGTTTTTAAAGTACAGCATAACCAATCATTCAAGTTTATAACATAATAATGTTACTTGGTTTAAAAAAATTAATATTATGTAATTTTTGTTCGGTTGGTTATACGTTGGAATAATGTTGGATATCCAACTGTTGGATAGTAGGTTGTTCCCAGTATATTGGTCCAATGTTGCGTAACCTACATTATGACAACCATAAAAAATATTTTGTATGTAGGTTGGCTGAGCGTTGATAACAAGTTGGTAATCACACTGTTGGTGTTAGATATGTAATTTTACATTAAACCAAAGTTACTCAAACAACACATATGTTTATAATGGTTAGGTGAAAGTTGTTTTCAGTAAATTGGGTCCTACATTGTATAACCCACATTATGCCAACCACGGAAAGTCTTTTGTTTGGAAGTTGGCTGACGTTGGCAACAAGTTTGTAAATAGACTCCCGCAGTGAAATTAATTGTGTTTCTTTATAAAAAGACGTCCATTAGATTAGAAAATGCAACGCAATATTAAAGACAGTATTTTTGTAAATTTTAATTTCTTGGTTAATTATTAGGTACCAGTAAGTAAACACACCATCGGCAATAGGTATGTACCTTCACGTTTAATTAACACTGCGTAACGCATGTAGGTTGGCTGAACATTGGCATTGTTAGAAAACTTATCATTAGCAAAATATGCATCTTACTTTGTCACTGTAAGTTCAACTGTTAAATACATATTTGTCTTTGATGTATTGTTAATCAACATGTGGCAGCGTAGAACAATTGGTAAGGCAATGGGTGTCTAGTAACAAGGACTCCAACATAATCTCGGATTGTGGTTCGAATCTACCGTGAATCTGGTCGAAAATTGTTACTGATTTTAATAATTTGTGTAACCCACAAGAACTTTGAAAATTAAGTAATTATGACTATTGTGCTTAATTTAACTTTTGTAGAGTCAGTTTTGTGTATATTTTTGTAGAGAAATGTTGGCCCAACATTGGTAAATGGTTGGCATTACATATGTTACACACACAATTTCAACAATCCAGTGACATTGGGCCAGTGTAGGAAATTAGTAAGAATCTAACCAAAAAGAAATGTTGGACCTATGTTGTTTCACGTGACATTTCAATGTTGGTCCAACGTAGCACGCAAACGTTGGGCCACCAACCGAACGTTGCTATTGGGGACGCGAGCACTGAAAAGAAAATTTTCGAAATTCGACAAGTTTACAATAAATCTTCGATATAGTTCTGGCCCGTGGGGCTATCGTGGTGATTTTAAATTCAGTAGGAAACTCACAAAATTGGATATTAAGGAATTTCAAAACATTAAAAAAAAGGTGGTCATAATGAACAGTTTATTTTCGCTCCAAGTTGGTGGTTACGTAAATACCCGACAACTTATTTCATAATGTTTCGAAATTATCTCCTGAAGAATAAAAAAGGGGAAAATGTTTATTTTTATGAATTGTCTATATAAACGGAACATAGTGGGCTAACACTAATATATTCCTTCTATTAGATACATGTACACATGTTTATGACGGGATGTTAAGATTTCTGGAATTCGATTCTTTAGCGTTTGCATAGATGCATAAATTGTTATCCATTATTCCTCCAAAAAGTCAAGATATTTAAGTTTTCTTTGCTTCCAAATGATGCTTACGTAAATACCCAACATCAGTTACGTAATTTTTCCAAATCCTCCCCAACGTAAAGATGAGAGAAAAAAAAATATTTCTCTAATTTTTTTCTTTCAAAAGGAAATCAAACTAGATATATTTTTGATTATTTATCGATGTGTATCTAAACCTCTGAACTTTTATATATCAGGGCACTTTTCATAACAATTTTTCCTAAATAATTACTTTAAAAACAATTTATTCATTTTCGAAATTCTACACCTTAGGCATCAAATGTGTTTGCTAAATAGTTGATATTTCTCGAACCCAACATGGTGTCGTCACAGTTTTCTCTTCAATATAAAACTCATGAAACAGTCTAATGTAAGGTACAAAGACGTGGAATGTGTTTTAGATAAATTCTCAATATCTGTTGAATTAAAGAGTTGTCTTTGGCTTGATGATGATGTGTATGTAAATACCCGTAAATCAGTTTCAGGATTTTTCTAAATTTACCTCTCAGGACTACAAATGGTTGAAATGTGTTTTTGAGGGGGAAAAAATTATTTACCGTTGGCCAACGTGTTATCATTAATAATTTCTCGTTAGTCAAATACTTATATAATTGTCTAACAAGAAGTAGTATGACTTGGAGAAATAATTTAAACACTTTTTATGTTGCTATCATACGTATTGTGGTGCAGTCTCATTGTCTACGGTTCTGATTAAATTAATTTTATAAAATTAATTAGAACTGCCGACACTACATGGCCCGCTACAAGTGCTGTATTGCACACGGGCCGGGACGGACTAATAGTTATGTGTGCTTTTACTATTATTATTTTTATTATATTTATATAGCTTCAGTTACCGGAGTTAACATATTTCCTTTTCGCAACAACGAAAGAGTACCCACATAAGATTTTAAATTACTGTTCCTGTTACTTAATTACTGTTTGAAGTTATGCCCACCAGTTTATTTAATGTTATTGTGGTTCACAGTTTCCAGGCGCGCAAGCGCCTATGAACTGTTTGTGTTACGTTGTCTCTTCATAATTTTTTTGATCTTGAAGTTTCGACGAAGACGTAATTTATTTAAATGCAAAAAATAATTCACGTGTCATTTTATTACTAAATTGCAACACACCAAGTTTGCAGCACAACTACTGGTTATAGCATAAAAACTTATTGTGTTTGACCGGAATTCGTAGAAATGAAACGTCTACAAAACGCTCATCCCCCAAATCGCAAGAGTGTTATTAAAACATTTTAATGGGTTGAAATAGGTACGTGCTGTGGAATAAGAAAGACGCTGTTATTACTTTTAAAAACTGTGTTTCTCGGCGCGAGGGAAAGGATTGCTTACAATTCCAGTTAGCCCTTGTTTTATTCTTCTCGTTAAGCTGCCGGCTCACAATAACGGACGGCGTTGGGGAGCTTTGAATTGCGAGTCTCTTCCTCTTAAACAAACATCGTGTGGATAATAAAACTGAAGGGAAATAAGCGAGCGAATAATGGGCGCGGGGCGATTCGCTGCCGTCCAACGGTGGAGACGGGTAGAGAGCGAATGTATTTGAATTTCAGATTTTGTTTTCCCGTGGTTAGTTGTGCGCATGGCGTTTAATTATGCTGGGAACGCTGGTGACGATCTCAGGAGCACGTCTCTTCACATTCCGTGTCGACCGCCATAAATTATACGCTGCTTGCTCAGGAAGTGTTTATTGGGGTCTGCGCACGTCCGCAGAGAACCTAGTGTGCTTTCAAACACGACTTTTGTCTCTTTGCACGAGCTCAGTGAGAAAACACACAATTAGGGTATTTCTCTTGGTTTTTTCTAGAAAAGTTTGTTTAACGTATTCATTTATAGCGCTACAGTAATTCACATTATCATGCAGTAACATCTTACAAAAATAAAGGCGTAGTAACTCAAAAATTTTTTCTAATTCAATACTTACTTTCGCGCCTTTTGAAAGTTATCAGGTGATGCATGTATAAAAATAAAAGGGCTGAACTAAAGGCATTTGGATAATGTCAAAATGCAAGTGAGAAAAAGTTCAGTAATTAAAAAAAAATATATATATGACCCGAAAATTTAAAACTCGGCCAGAGGAAGGAGACTCCTCCTTAACATAATAAAATTGTGGCATTTCTGATACTTTATTACTCAAGTTGGAGAAATTTTCAATTATGTGTGATATCTGGATAGAATTTATAAAATTGATTCAAACCAGTAAATGAGCTTCAGTTCTATGAAGGTAAACCGGTACTTTGTGAAAATTGAGCACTTTACAGAGTCTCTGTAAGTAGCATCCGAGTCTTACATATCCGTAGATAAGAAGTTTGCTTGTATACTCAAGGGTTCAGTGTTTCAAACCCTCGCAAGACGAGGATTTATTACTTGTTTAAAAATTAAGCTAGCAAAATTTACTATGAAAAAATTTATTTGTATCCAAGATAAATTAAAATACAGTAATTAAAGTACACAAAAAGTAATGATTCACAAAACATAAACGGAAGAGTTTTTCCTTATCAATCAAGAAATTCAGTTAACCTAGACTGCAATGAAACGAACAGACTTGCTCCGTGTTTGTATTTATTATGTCAGAATTGTTGTTTGAATTTATGGATACATGAAAAAAAAAACTCTTACGATAATTCTTCTGCATCTAGTACATCAGTACTTTTTAATACGTTCAACTGTCCTGTTGCCTTTATATATTGTGTGATCATCGTTATATAGGTATTGTAAACAAATTATAAAACAATGGTATACGTGTATATACCTATTCATTCTTAAGAAAAATTAAATATAAAAAATTAACGATTAAATGTCGTGTTGTGGTTTCAGCATATTTTAAGTATGTGAGTTATCCTTTGTATTGCACGTCGCTAAATTTTGTAGTATTGGTGCATGTAAATGTTTCGAAAGTCGGCAAAGAGCCACTGATAACAATCCTTTCACAGCATAGCTGTAGTTTTCTGAACTATGACTACAGATGGTTCTACGAGACATAAGATAATAGTTAATTGTAGCTATCATGTCAGCGAAGAGTCTTAAACAATCTGCAGCTGTGAAATTGAAACGTGTGATTTCTCGCTGAAAAATTCTTACTTAACTTGCAACAGCGTCACTCTCACGAGTTTCGAAAAGAATTAGGAATAATTGACTTGCTCTGTGACTTGGTCCTGAATATATTACAAAAAAGCGCTTTGATAGTGTAAGCTCAGAATCGTCTTACACAGTTATACCTGACGTGAACTGTCTGGAAACAAACATGTATTCCTTACAGCTTTGTAGAAATTGTAGAAAAGGAAGCTTTTACATGTAGGTGTTTCTGTATGGGAAGACATCAAGCCGAGAGAGCAGAGATATCTTCGTCTTCGAAAATATTGGAGTTTAATACCTAAACTTGACATGAAATAGGATAACTTGGCAATTGATAAGTTCGTATTTTAACAGTAATTTCACCAATTCTGTAAATAAAAATAATTGCACGACACCCACACCCTATACAACTTGTATATTAATCACGACAGCACAGTCATCTTCTCCTGGCGTTGTCTGCCGCAACATTGAACTTATCCCAATAAAGAAATATTTTCGTCTAAAGTTTATACGCGATTTACAAGGAAACGGTAGGTCCTAGGCAATTGCAACAGTGACTTCCCATTCCAGAACCTTGATGCGAACAAGGATAGAGATTTATAAGTGGAATTGTATTCGGTTCTGTTCAGTCACATTAGCCCATACAATATTGCTTTTGGAGAAACTCCATTTTATGCGTTCTGAAGAAGAAAATATTGTTACACGATTAAAAATGTGGGGAAAAAAATATCAATAGGTGTTTGAGTGTTTTGAGGACGGAAATAAATACTAGCTCCATCTTACATTTAAAAACCAAAACTTCCCCATGGGAAGAACTCCAAACACACACCCTCTTTAAAGGGGGCGATCGTCGTTTCTTTTTCATTTTGTTAATAGTTTTAAGGGTATAAAGAACAGTTTTAAATATCTAATAGATATGTGCGCCGCACTTAGAAGATTGAATACTCGGTATATTATGAAGGTGCGACAGGTTCTCAGTCACTCCTAAAATTATGCAACATGTCATTCCTTATTCTTGCTCTAGCCATTGCTCTGGAGTAAGCAACAAACTTGTGAAACCATCCTAAAATTACATATATTCCGACGAGAACAATGCTACATTCGATACAAGTGTTTAGCTACTCGGTTTAGTTCTGCTATGTTGTAAGGTATCAATAAACGTATTAAAACCGATTAAAGATGCGTATAATATTAAGAAATGGTCGGAGTATGGTCATTAGATGAATCTTCGTTTCTGGCGTTTGATGGAAGTACTTTTTCAAGCAAAAATTTTCTGGGGATCGAAACTTTAATATTCTGTGTGGGTTATGAATTATATACTGTCTACTTGATATTTAATGAGGATGAAGTAACTGACAACAATAAAAACGCAAACAAATGAGTAACACCTAACTTCTCTGTAAACGCCACTGATTCTGCAAGACCCGACAATACCACTTTGAAATTTCCATACTGCTAATCGATATGAATGAACTCATTTATTACTAGAGGATCATGAATCAACTCAAAGATTCGATGCCGCAGCAACGAGGTGTTTTATAGCTGCTTGAGAATACTTTCAACATTAATGTATTACCCAGAGTCTTTGTTTTCTCCATTTCTTTTTCCAGCCATGAGCTTCCAGTTTTAATAACCTTTTATGGTGGCTTATATGTACGTACGTATAGTACGACGGTTAGTGTTCTATACTACTCAGATCTTCGAATCATGCGAATATGTTACTCATAATAATTCACCATTAAAAAAAAATGCTCTTACGTTTTTAACATTAGTATAATATCAATCAGGTAAGTCATGAGTACGCAAAATCAAAGTGTCTGGGCTCATATTACAATCACAGACAAGTAAATAGCTGTTCGCTCAAATATAAGTATTAATACAATAAGAGTAGCATATTACATACTAAACACTTATTTTCATCAAGCATATATTTTTAACACCGCGCCACTTTAAGTTTTGTAATATGCCACACATACTGTGCAGTTTATGTTTAGTGTTTTGTCAAACAATCTACCTTTATTTTTAACACAGTTATTACCAGTCAGTAATACATTTTTAAAATGTAGGTTGAATCGTAGGAATATCTTGGTTATGCCTACAATACTCAATTTCAAGTAATTATAATACTTGTGCCATTTATACAAAGGCACTCTTGAATAATTTTTAGAAAAAATTTTAATCTATGAGACAAGTATTTTTTGCTACTACGATATTTTAAATTTAATTAATTATAAAAAGGTTCACGTTTAGAACGTTCCTGATATGTTCCTTTACATTTTGTTATTAGAGCTGTAGCACATTTTCATAGCGCTCACAAGGTGTGAACAAATTCGTGATAGACATTTTAATTCAACATTTTCTGATGCAAACTTGTATATTATGCTTGAAATAAGATCAAATTTTTTATAACCTTTTTTGGGCAAGAAAGTGGGAAAGAAAGAAAAACAGCGGCACTGCCGTTTACGTTTAAGGCACGGATACGACTAGTTGGCATCAGCTTTTATGCACAAAAATTATTATAACTTGCGTAAAGTAACTGTGGGAAAAAATAATTTATGTTTCTACTTCAATAAGAGAATAACAAAATTACAGGTTGACAACACGAAGACAACCATAGGGAAACTGACACTACGTCTCTTCTGCTCATTAAATATATCGTCTATAAATACCACTGAACAACATTTTTCTTCCCCACGTAAGCAGCGCTCATCATTTAACTGTTAGGTCAAAGGGATACTGAGAACACTCCCACTAGTAGATGTAACATTCACTTCATATTGTTTCCGCACAGTTGCCAACCCTGCAACGAGGCCACAGAGCAGTTCGGAGGCGTCCGTGTTCCGAGCTCGCAAGGTTGTACCCCGCCATTATCGCAGGCTACCAATCACAGGCGCAATTCAATTGAAGAGCCGCTGTTGTCGGAATGAATGGAACGCAGGGGCGACGTGTAACTCGTTATTTTTCCCGTCTCCTGCTCACACAAACGTGCCATTAGCACCGCCCTTTTCTCGCAGGGTGAATGTCGGCCTGTGCCCCTTCCCCGCCCATAGTTTACAGAAGCAACTCTCTACGGTAAAATACACAGCACCCATACTTCACCCAGCTATTGTTCCCGGAGATACAATTGCCAGCTATACCTGTCAAAATTTGTGTGTAAAATCACACAAAAATAGATCTGTCAATACCATTGTTGGATTCTTGTAGTGCTTAAACAGAGATTGATGTGTTTAATTTTCAGTACTCATCCTGTAATAACTTTATGAAGAAATAATTTCGAATATTTCATATGATCCTTACAATAAAACAAATAAGTTGTCACGCTGTTACATTATATCAATGACTTATTACTTTGCTTTACCGGGACAACTTGAAAATCTCTATTCTGCCTTTTTCTGTAATCCCTCTGCTGCTTCCTATGTGACTCTAGTTAGTCGAAGATAAATAAATAATTAAGTATATACATGTATACACATGTATATTAATAACTTTTTTTCACTTAATCATATTTGGCAAATGTTGAGAAAAATAATAATATTATTACATTTCACATCGCTTGTATTTGAACTGTGTACAGAGGATTAATTAACTGTAGCTACGGCAGTTTTTCAAGTTGTTTATAAGTGACATTTATTCTTGTTACTTCAGAATATTTTGTTGACTAGAGCTCAAACTTTTATATGTTAAGAATGTGTCAAAAACCCGCTTACGTGTAGTAAATATCGGTATGTTAAATGCAAGGCCATGCTACCGTATGTCCTTGAAACGTGATATCCTGTTACACGTAACATAAATATAAAAATAATAAACGGTTTGTAACATTCAAGGGGAATATCAGTCATCATTTAAGATAGATATAAATCTTTGCAATGTTTTATAACAAGCCAAGTGAAAGGTGCTTAGAATATCGCGGGAACTTGTACGTGGCGTCCTACTGTACCTATTTCCATAAGACGACTCGGCACGTGACCTTACGTGACATCTCCAGGGCAGCAAGCTATAAGATTACATACTAGTGGAAGCCTATATATACATTTAAGGCGAAGTAGTGTGATAATTTTGAATTTATTTACTTCCACAGTAATTCTTGTTGCAGATAAGTTTCTGTAAGCATAACTTCATTATAGCACAAAAATATGCACTGGTAGAACTTCTGACGTCACAAGCAATTGTATTCTAATTCTGTTATGGAATCTAAAACAATTCAACACTATTAATATAATCCCCTCGACGTTTCTACAGGATTAACTATTACAGGCATTCCGTCTGTACTTAGTTATACCACAGAGTCTTTCCCTATGTCTAAACTAGTCAGAATTTTAATGACGAAACTCAGAAACATTTATACCACAAAAATTAATTACTTAAGCTGACGGCTGGCCGTCCCCCTCAAGGGCAATGGTAAACGGCCATATTTATTTTACAATACTTTCCTCACTACAATTATTTCTTAGGGTGCATCAACATTTTTGAAATTTCATGCACTAAATGTTAGTCTAGGCCTACTATACTTTCTTACATGGTTAGATAGTAAAATACTTCCGTGTTATCTGATGTTTGTAAGAAGAAGGAGATACAACACTAGTATTCTTATATTCCAACAAATATAAGATAATATTGCAAAGATTTATTAAGTAGCAATGTAGAAAGGTGAAGTATACTTAATTTTTCGCTCAGTATACGACCCCGCTGCTTATACTGATAACAGGCAAGCAAGGTCATATGCATGGCAGCTCGTTGTTTTGAGCAGAAGTTGCATCGCCAATGTGTATGGGTCGTTTTCCCTGAGCACGAAAAGCCGATGAGTGGTTGAAGTCAAGAGTTGAGCGAGTGCCGAGCAACAGCGGAGCAGCAAGTGACGTCAGTAGCGGTGAGTGAGGACGGCTGTGACGTCGATGATCAGCTACTGCGGCCTAGGAGAAGAATATTGCGTGAATGGCCACGGAAGTCACTAAATGAATAATACTATGTGGCAAAGGATACTTGAGTAATGAGAGACTGACGGGACGTCCGGGGCAGAGAGCAAAAAATACATTTGTTGGTCTAGTAGGACGGTAGCATAGGCAGACATTATTTTTCCTAGAAGCATTTCAATTCATTAGGTAAGCAACTCATCAAAAATTAAAATTCTTATATTTCTCGGACATAAGGTTTGTTTTGTACACGTACATAGTAAATATTTTTACGGTAATTAAAATGTCTTACCTCTCATAGTTTTTTAATAGTGGCAAATCAAAATCCAAATTTGCATAAAACTGTTATACGCTACAAAAGTAAAACAAATGAATAAATTAAATAATTCATTCTGAGTAATCTTTCTTGTGTGAAATGCATATTATAACCACATTAATCTGAAAATTTGCAAATTTTAATTCTAACTCAGAATTTTTTCAAAATTTCAAAAAAAGATTAAGGGCCGAATCTATAGACCTCTTTCGAATGACAACCAACTGCTCACCAATGCTTTCTCTATGGGGATAACAGTTGGTTGTCATTCGAAAGCCGTTTATAGATACGGCCCTAAGAGTTGGTTTATACATATCACGGCGTACTCCATGATGTTGTTCTTCAGTGCTAATCAATTATTTTCGGAAAACAGTTGATTTTTCTTTTAAGTTTTTTTTTAAACTCGTACTTGGTGTATGTCACCATACAAAAATTATTAACACTAAAAATGTTCACAACAGTAAAAAAACCTACGTCTAAGAACATTTCTTTAAAAAAATACATATATGCCTATCAGTTGATTCGTGATAGTTAAGACAGTCGGTCACTTCCGAAAATGTCTCGTTTTTAGAATCCTGGTAATGAATTTCGAAAGGGTTTCTCATACAGAGGAAACAATTTTATTACTGTGTATTTTCGAGCAAATAGGCAAATATTTCCGAAAGAATCGCAATAATATTGGCATACAATTGCAGTAAACTATTTATAATGTAGACTGCAAACATTTATTACAATAGCTTTTTATGACCTTCCGCTCGTATTTAAAAATGATAATTTATCAGAGATAGCCTTTTGCTTTATACATTTAGTGTCATAAATTTTACTCATTTGCATTATTGGATAAGAAGATATGAATGTTTCAGCAGTTTCAATAGGCTTGGATGTCTCTACATGTGGGATTCAATATTTATATCCACCACTGTTCAAATAATGAACATTTGGTATAACAGTATCGTTGTCGTATATTATTGGCAGATTATACCAATAAATTCATGTTAATTTAGGGTTTTAGCATGTATGGTCATCTCATAAATTTATTGCAAATATAGACATTAACCAGCAAAGCATAGCCGTTCACGTGGATACCAACGATTTACATAAATAAATATAAAACAAATAATATCTTCTTTACGTTACAAGCAACAATATTATGTTTTGTTTGTCAATCCCAGATTTATATGCGGATTTAGTATTGGAAGTAATTGGCTATTATTTGACGTATTCAAGACTTACGTCTCTCCTGAAGTATGAATTTCACCATTATAAAAGTAGTCACAACCGTATTGTCTTAATTTAAGAACCATTCGGGGAAAAGGATGTCGTTAAAAACAACAATAAATTATAAGTCACAATTCTTAATCAATTCTGCAGTATTTGTGATTGCTGTCAATATTATTAATACTATTATTTAGATTGTAAACCGTATTATGTTTTTATCTGTATACTTGAAATCATAACACTTTAAAGGTTAATTTTATTTTAGTTAATAATTTAGCATTTTTATAAACATAATTCGTAGTAAACAAAATAATTCTCACAACATTAATAATATTATTATTTTCGTTATTTACTAATAATACAAATACGTTTTAGTATTTCAAACAAATGCTGAAATATAGAGATTTCCGTATCGAACTTTTTAAAAATTTGTTTCACCCAAACGAAATGTTATTGTCCCTGGAAGTGTGTTTTTTTTTTTTTAAGAAATGCACAACTATGGAATGACACAAAATTTTAAAGGAAAAAAGTAACGATGTATATAAATACAAAGTAATTAGTTGGAACTGTGCCGTACAAATATTGACCACTTTAATAATTGCGCAAAATTTCTTTGTAATTATCTCTATACTCTTGAATAATGTGTGGTAACTACGAATTTTTACAATATGTAAGTTTCAAGCTTCCTTCAACAGCTGAAGATAGGCTACTATTTACATTTAAAAGAGAGAAAAGTTCCGGGCATTCCAGCAAAGTGTAAAATTACAGCTTTCTGACTTTAAACAAGAACACATATTGAAGGACAAACATAAAGTCAAACCTTATCAACAAATGATAATTGACGGAACACTTTGGCGCATATAAACAGGATACAAGGAGGGAAGTGGCCGTGTCTCTACATTACGCTAAGAAGCCATGCCTGCAATTATAAGCTATTTTAGAAAACCGTTGAAAATCGATATCAGGAAAGTCGGTACCGTTGGCGAAGCATGACAGAGAAACTGTAAAATCGCGAAAATGTTTAAAACAGTTTCCAATAAACTGTATTATATTAACCGTGACACGTGTGAACAGTTTTGGGACAAATCACAGACGCTGTGTGTCCAAGCTGTACAGTTCTAACTGGGCCTGTTGTAGAGAGAAAATATGCTACAAATATGCTACAGTCAACTATTCCCGCGATTTTCCAGCGTCTCTAATGATAGTGTTTCAAGCGAAGCGTTACTAGACCCGTCTATGCGTCATCAACACGCCGCATTGACAGGTTTAAAGTAATCAAACAATAATTAGCGATAGGAAAATTTTGCTAATTCAATGACCTGCATGTTATAATCCATTGTACTATGCATACTAAAGCCCCCACGATTTGTCCACTAGCTGCCGCTCTGTGAAACAGCAAACAATGAACGAATAAACGGAGCTTGAGTATGCATAGGACAATGGTTTCTAGCATGTGGGTCATTGAATTAGCGAAATATTCCGATATCTACCAATAATGTTATGTTGATATTAGTAGTGTTACAAGTGACTTCGTTCCTTGACACTTAAAAACCACTTGCTAGAGACATGCACGTACTTACTATTCTAATAGTCCCTGAGACTGTGTGCTCGTTTGATTTCTTCAGTTGGCCGGGAGTGTGTTTTACACGCCTAAACGACTTTTTCAATCAATGAGTGCAGACACTGGAAAATCTTGAGAAAAGTAGATTTATTGGTAGGATTCAACATATACGTTTGGTTATGTTTTAGAATAGATGTAAATATTCGGTACACATTATTTCGATTTAAGAGCACTCAGTATGCAAATAATGCCAAATAAATTTATTAGCTGTAAAACTTCTAGGAAAAACAATAAGTGTAATTTTTCTGGAATATTTCAAATAGTAATTTTTTCTTTTTTTGTTCGTAGATTTATTTATTGAAATCACAAATGCACGGACTCAGTAGGCCTACATTTCGAATATTAGTGTGATATTTTGATAGTAAACGGCGCTAAGTAAATTAATTTAATTTACTTGGTTGCTTTGTCTATATATAAAACTGCGGCAATATGTTCGATCCAACTCAACGTGGTGCATGAATGAAGGTTATGATACTTCATTTTACAAAGGGAGTGACTGTGGTTGGAGGAGCCAACCAATATCCGAGAAATTTATGAACCTGTCCAATTCGTAAATGTTGGTTAACATTAAATTCATCAAACTTCCTCCAACAAACATGGCAGCGATAGTTACGTTTTTGGGACGTCACCACCATTCAAAATTATTTGAACAGTTTTATTTGAAGCGACTGGAAGAAACAATTTAAAAGTGTAACAGGACCTTTAGCGATAACTCAACAATGATCTATTTAAAAGTTTCTACTGTCAATCAGTTGTGGCCACATAATGGTTTACATACACGTGTAGGCCTATGCACGAGGATCGATGGAAGGTGTGGTGTAGAGCGACACGTGCACTGAAGGTCCGTGTTTGTACGTGTGTGCAGGTACGTGCTGCCGTTAGCGGTGATCTCCTACCTGTACGTGCGCTCGTCCAGCGAGCTGAAGATCCAGGAGGGACCTGTCGCTGTCATGATGTACGAGGCCAGGTCGCGCCAGATGCGCTCTCGCTCCAACGTCAGCGGCGACTGCAGGTCAGCTTCCATACTTGCGCATCTCAACAGCTTTTACACACTCGGTCAACACGCATTATGACCTAATACGTTTAGTTTTATACCTACCACTAATTAAAATTGTATGCGTAGTGACATGCGTAGCCTATGAATACTAGTATCGATGCAATTTTAATATTTATAAATGTTGGAAACTTAATACGAACTTATATAAAATACGCCTATTTTCCTGAAATTTAGTGCTAATATAACCCTATATGTTAAAATCCCTTACATATATCTAGGAATATTATGTTATAATTGCTCAGATTATTTTCGTATTATCTTCTAGCACGGTAGACCTACAACAATAAATAATTTGATAATATAGTTTACAAATACTAAATTTGCGTTCTATCGGTTCGGAAGTGCTTGTCGTGCATGCACTGAAAATTACGTATGTATGTGTGTGTATGTATGTGTGTATGTATGTATGTGTGTATGTATATATATATATATATGTATACATCACAACATGAACCAATTAACTTTAAATTTGCGGTACTTTGCTTAGTGCTAAATATGTATAGAGTCAAAAGGAAATTTGGTAAATTTCCTTAGATAATTAATGTGATAGTAAAAATTCGTAGCGCAATTTTTTTTAAAAAAATGTATACGGTATGAACGAAATACCTAAAGCAAAGTCATTGTATTGGGTATTACGTTGCTTTGCAGTTAGACAGATTTATGATTAACTGTTCATTTAGATACCATACGAGATATTTATTTTAAATTACATCACTGTGTAACTATTAGTATAGCAACAAAACCAAACATAAAAAATGTCCCATCACTTTGCTTGTGCCTATATGTTTACCGAGTTTCCTGGACAACAAATTATTCAGATATCTCGTGTGGTCTAAAAATGTTTAAACTACCACCATTTCGATATTATGAACACAACATTAACTAAACATATAAATATCAAGTTAACTTACTTAGTACTATATGAATTCTGGATTTAATAAAATTCTGAAGGAAAAAAATGTTTACTTAGATATGATCTTTGAAAGAACTGTGCAATGGGAGTGCATGACTGGATTTATTTGCTTGGACATACTTCCTTAGATAGTTCATGTATCATGTAATAACTGTGTGATCAAATTGCTGATTTTTAGAAAATATGAACAGGGCATAAAAAACGTAAAAGCCAAGTCTACTTGTCATGTACTACATTTGTACCGAGTGTGAAGTAGTTCTGAAAAATCTTTCCTAAGATATTTCATGTAATCAAAGTGTGTTCAACAGCCTTTATTTTGAAATTACTAAAATGGTATGTATAAAAAACATAATTGTCAAGTCAACATAATAAGCACTATATGGATCCCAATGTTAATGAATATCTAATAAACTTTCACAGAAGCATTATAATTGACGACAAGGTGTTCATTTTCGTACTTAACTACTTCGAAGTTCTGTTCAAGTGTAAGTTCCAATTGTCTTTAATTTTAAAATCCTTAAATGATTCAATAATGTGCGTAATACAAGTTTGAGTAATTAGCTACGCTCGTATTGTAGTATTTAGAAATACATTTACTAATCTATTTAATCATGAATCAATGAACAATTCAACATTACGGATATTACGGGCCCGTAGGTGTCCCTTCTGATGTGTCCGGCATACGGCATGCAGAACCAGCCGTGCATGTAATTTAACTTCCATGAATATTTTATTTATTTTAATTTTCTGTATACGAATGGCGTTTCTGTAGGTTTTTGTGTCTGAATTCTTGTTTACGTCTGCAACTATAGGTCCATATCTGAACAGCTGATAGAGGTAGACCTGCAATAGAAATGTTGATGGCAATTCAGTAATTTGCATGTAGAAGCTATGAAACAATATGTGCGCTTAGCTGTATCCTACTTTCTGCACTTCTCCGGTGCCTCTTGATATAGGAAAGTTTTACAAATATATAACATATATGGATAACAATTATAACAATTACTATAGTACTTAAACAGAAGCAGTGGCGAAGTTTAGTTAATTTAGCGACCTAGAGCAAATAAACGTTTGAGAATCACTGAACAAAAACTGTTAAACAGATAAGTTTGCTTCCCTGCTCGTTTAAGTATTTATATTGAAAAACCTACCATAGAACTTTACTTTTTAGCTATAGATTTTTATCAGATATATTAACATTTTGGTGTACAAATATACGGCAAACCCAATTAATGGATCAGATTATCTTTCAGTAATCTGAAAACAATTGTTTTATTTAAAGTCCTGCCAAAAAAAATTGTATTTTCTGACTTTCATATGAACTAATATGTCGGGTAATTTTTGCTATAGTAACAGAAATTTTAATGTTCACGTATATTAATAACTTTCCGGACTATAACGTAACCACTTTTACTTTGTGTTTTTTTTGTGTAATGTGACTGGAAGTAGGTTTAGTTATAGTTGACTCATGATTCGATAAAACAACCGAAGTATCGACAACGTTGAAAAATGTCATGCCTTGTACGTGAGGCAAGAAAGTCAGTGATACATGTACACTGGCTCCAAGCAGTACCGACTGACCACAATAGGGACACGGCTTGTTGCCGACAGACACCCTGGAAGGTATGTGCAGGAAAACGAAGGAAGCTGTCGAATACTTGCACTCAAACTTTAAACGGTCTGTATTTATCCACACGGAAATTACCATCAGAAAATTCCAAAATCCTCTGCTCTGATAATTAACAAGTAACTTTCTGAAATACGCTTGTGTTATATTAAGTCGAAATTACACCATGAAAATAATTGAATGGGCGAGCTGAAAAATGAAAGCATTCCACATTTTACCGAAAATGAACTGAGATAGCCAAGTTGTACTTTATATGTATCTTCGTTGATAGAACTAAAGAATAAAAGGATTTTAGGAATCCTTGAATTTTGAAGTCATCTCTACGTATATATAAAAATGAAAGCTGACTGATTGACTGACTGACTGACTGACATATCAAACTGCAGCCCAAACCACTGGACCTAGAATCGTGAAATTTTTTGTGGAGGTTCCCTTCAGGTCGTAGGCGAGCACTAAGACGGGATTTTTCGAAATTCGACCACTAAGGGGGTGAAAATGGGTGAAATGTGTTTCCGAAGAAACGTCGATAGAGCTCGAACGCGATGGCCTATCATCGTGATTTTGACTTTAATAGGACACTCGTAAAAATGCATATTAGCCAATTTAAGGATTTTTCGAAGTTCAAATTTTAAGGGGCTGAAAAGACCTTACATGTGTTTCCAATCAACATTCGATATCTATCGAACCCTTCGGGATAGAGAGTTGATTTTCACTTCAAAATATTGCTTACGTAAATACCCAAAAAGTAGTTTTAGGTTTTTTTTGAAATTCGACCCCCAGGCAGTAAAAAGGGGCAAAGTGTGTTTTTAATGAATCGCATTTATCTTTGAAACACAATTGGCTATCGTCGTGATTTTAACTTTAATTGGTTACTTTTACAAATGTCTATGGCAGGACTCAAAATCGTTTCGAAATTCTTTATTTAAAGGGGTGAAAATACGTTAAATGTGTTTTCGATTATCATTCCATATCTATCGAATCAGTCGAGATATCGAAGTGCTCTTTGCTTTAAATTGGTGCTTTTGTAAATATCCCAAGTACCATTTAAAATATATTTTCCGAATTCGGCCCTAAACTGGTTAAAAATGGGATAATATGAGTTTTTCGACTCACATTCGATATATATCGATCCCATAGTTTTTTATACAGCGACATGATTTTTGTTTAGGATTGATGCTTACTCAAATACCTAAAAAGCGATATCAGGAATTTTCGAAATTCGCCACCTAAGGACGTGAAAAGGGGTGAAAAGTGGTGAAAAGCGTTTACAATTAATCGTCGATATATCTTGAACCCAGCAAGCTAATGTAGTGTTTTTTACGTCCACGAGATATCAATAAAGTATTCTAAAACGTGATTCAAGGGTTTATCGAAATTAACTCTCTTAAGTGGTGAAATGACCTTGAACGTGTTTTAGATAAATCCTCGATATCTATCGAACCAATAGAGATATACAATTAATTCTTGCTTCAGAATGATGACTACAGAAATTATCACAAAACGGTTTTAATATTTTTCGAAATTCGATTTCTCAATACTTTGCAGGGATGATATGTGTTTTTTTTAATGAATGATCGATTTTGATTCGACTGAACGGGCTAGCGATGTGATTTACACTTCAGTTGGATACTTATACAAATGTCTAAGATGTAAATTTAAAATATTTCGAAATTCGACACCTAAAAGGGTGAAAAAGCACGAAATTAGTTTTCCATCAACCCACGATATCTATCTAACCAGTAGAGATATTGAGGTGTTGTTCGCGTCAGAGTGATGCTTACGTAAATATTTAAAATAATGTGTGTGTAATTTTTTTCTTTATAAGAAACGTGATTATTAAGAATAAAACTTAGTTGGTCAATAATCAAGGCAGACGATCCGAAAAGCAGGAACGAGCAGCGAGAAACAACTTATACAGGAGTTTCACTACAGTAACCTATCGAGACGTAGTGTTGTACAACCGCTATAAGCCCAGGACACAGATATTTTATTAATTTTTTCTATAAGTTTTATTTTAATGATTTATTTCTACGTTACGTGACGCAGTTGTTTGTTACTCAGGTCTAAATTCTGGCAGGTTCTGGGCTCCAATTCCGTTAAAAGCTACGTGCGAACGTTCAATTCTGACACAAAAAAACTACATGGCAGATCGAATTAGTGCAATTTACATGTAGTCTTTAAAAGGGGTAAAATTGCAGTTCGCTTTCCACTTAGGTTCCTCTACAATATCAGCTGACATATCGTCGGTGTACTGCCAAAAGTGATTAAGTCATAAATGCTATTTCGTTTAAAAACAGTATTAAATTGTAGATATTAACAAAAACTCGGCATGTTACTATACTGTGACACAACAGTACGAAACGACTAATAGACTTTAAACTTTGTCAATTGTTCGTGAACAACATATACATATTCCTAGCATTTTTATAATTTTATCTCATTTTGACATTGTCACTTTTGGCAGTAAACCGACGATATATCATCTCACTAATCTCAGGTTTGGGGCACCAAATACGTTTCCGCGAAACCTTTACCCGCTGAAGCTTTGTAATGGCAATAAAGTTAAAGTGAATATTTTGACAAT
>PNEQ01065974.1:0-15013 GCA_003012365.1 Medauroidea extradentata | reverse complement strand
AGGGTAAACAGATGTTTCTCATTCGCTTAACCTCTTACCTTAGGTGTCTGTAACTACCCCACAACCTCAAATTGGCAGGGCTATAAATAAGGCCCAGGCGAAGTCGCTGTTAGTGGCAGGGACAAACTTAAGTCTGCTTTTCGCATGGACAGCTGTAGCTACTTATCCTTCTGCAGAATTAGTTCAACTAGCCGCTTGGACATTCTAACACTTGATGACTGAAGTACCAATCTTGTGTACAAAGATGTTTTTAAATTAAAGTAAATATTATCAGTTACGAATAATACTCGCGAGCAAATCCGCGGGGGACTGCTAGTACTTAACTAGTACTTCTTAACCCCAGCGTTATGGCATGATTGGCTATTCGCCGCGAGAGCCGCTGCAGTAGTGTTTCTTTTGTTTATGTAATCTACAGTGTTGTAAATATACAACAAGTGACATTGTAAATATGTGGTTAGTACAGTGTAGGTATTATAACATAAAACATACTATTTTAGTAGTTAACAGGACTTGTATTATGAAAGTATGTATATAAATTATTGTCTCATCGAGTTTCAGAATGCTCTTGACTCAATAAGATTAAATAGGTAAACACTCAAACTTTGATTGCATATTACAAACAAATTTATAATTGTAGGTTTTCCCATTCAACCGACAGTTTAGTGTCAAAACAGTTTTTCCTCTTTTCCCGAAAGATGGCCAAAGTGGAAGCTTTTCCTTCCTCAACTGACACATCCAGTTGTAGCTTCTCAAACTTATTTATTAGAAACTTGAATGGTGAGAAAGTTTTTGCATAATTAAAAATCTCTTTCATACGAGTACAATAATTAAAATAGGCCTATTTAGTTGTTTCGTTTATATTAATTTCTTTCTAAATTTTTTTGTTACTTTGTATTTAATTCTACGGACCGGACCACTTTATACATTTTTTAAAATTATCCTGAAATTTTTGTTAGCACAAGAATTATTTTTATCTCTTCAAAATTATTTGAAAGAATTTTGTAGATTTGACAAGTGTACTTATACTAACTGTAAAGTGGTTATATTTCATAGTCGTATAAGCCAAGGTTATTGTTCAATAAAACTGTGTATGAAGTTCACGTTCTTAAATGTTGTTTGCGAAAATATGTTAAAGCCGTAATTTCGGCGTGTGCTGACAATTTAACAAGAACTAACGTATACACAAATATTGCGGCTTGTATATTGAGTCGAAAATAATACGAGAAAACAGTAAAGACACAGTGAACATACATTGGCGGTAGTCCTTATATTATTTCAGTAGTATTTTTGTTTCAGATTTCATGTCTGCGTTGAATATGTGAAAACAGCGGAGATTGTAATACAGAAAACATGCAGACAGAGGCTGATAACTAATATTGTTTTGATACAGTGACCATTTTAACAATAATAAACATTGCGTTTCTCTTTTTCCCTGAAAATATACTTGGAACACTGACTTAAACGAAAGAATAATTAATCGTATTTTTGAGTTAGACTAATGTGATTGTTTAAGTGTTTCCGGTCTTAGAAAGACATCCGCCGCAATAAAACAAACTTGCCGGAAGTGTACGACGTGAAATGGTGTTTTTCGTAAACAATAAATACTTTCCAAAGTAACAAATCCTATAGTTGTCACCTTCAAAAACATCGATTCCTAATTTCGCAGTTACATAAATAAAATAAGTCTAACAACTAATGCAACTGACCGCATATTACAATATGAAACAAGAATGTACCCTTGATATTTTGTAGAAAGACTACATTTACAAAGTTATGTCTTTCCTGGGCATTTAAACCTGCTAGAGGTATAGGTTTAGCCATAACGCGGGTTATTATTATTTTTTGTTGGAAATTATATACAAATTAGAATGTTAAGTAAGGCACTAGAATTACTACACTTCCAAATTCACTTAAAAAAAAGCGTTTTAAGTTTTAATTATGAGAGAGAAATATATTTTGCAACGCCAAAATCCTCAGAAGCTTTATTTTACAAGTAAAAAGAAATCCACGGAACCTCTTCCGAGCGACGTGCCGGTGGCGGAGTGGCTGCAGTTTTATAACTCATTTTATGTTCCTACCACGTTAAGGCTTCCCTTGCGTCATGTTGCAGTCCTCTCCATGAAGATTTGAATATTCATGTCGACCTGAGGTGGAGAATGGCGTAGAACCACGTAAAAAAACACACACACTTGCAAAAAAATTTAAAAATTAATAATACATTTCTAACTTTTTAGAGGCGTGTTTAGCCAAAGTAAACACAGTTCACTGTATCTTATACCTTCCTTACTTGTTTTTCTAATATAACTACTCACTATTAGGTACAAGTTTTTCGTTTGAATACGCATACAGCATTAACGACACACAATTTAAAGTAAGTATTGGCAAAATTTACTTTGAACTATAGGGCTGGCTTTCCTCAACAACAAACAATAATTTCACTCGTTCTAGTATAAGCTATAATGACCGGAACAAACAAGTATGATTCCTTCAAATTATATACGAATCGCTTAACAGTTATTCAAATAATGTAGATAATATACCGTATAACATAATAATTATCGCTCACATTTTAATGAAAACCAGACAAGCTTCAGTAACTATTATAAAACAAAATACGCGAAAAATAAGTAAAATTTCGTGTTTCTGTATGGTAAGAATTTAACCTGACTGTTCAGTTATGATACGGAAAATTATAATAATAGCATAAAAGATTATGCGTTCTAAACAACAAAAAATCGTTAAGATATATGTTTTCATATAACTGTATAATTTATATTCTGTGTACATGAAAGCGGGAAGAAGTATACCTTCTCAACTGATGCTCTGCGTTGCATATCCAGGCAAAATATTTCTCCTTGACTCTGACTATCTCTTCCATGTTCTCCTTACTGTAATTTTCTGATGGGTAACTGATTAGTAGGAGTTAAGAGGCCTATACTACTCTACCACGACAAGTCTTCCCGTGAGGGGAAGAAGCGTGGTGCTAGTAGTAGGTAGACACGTCACAGGGAGGGGAAGTATACTGCGCCTGACATGAGTTCATGGCACAAGGTCAGTGGAGACGTAGCGGCAAAAACCGAGCCAGCTGCCTGTGCCACAGTATTATGGCCGGTGCTGTGGTGCGCCACACCAGTTGCGCGTGGTCATCAGGGACAACACAGCGGTAGTTCGCATTTTTCCCGCGGGACTAGCTGTCGTGGTCAGTTTGAAATTTCCGAATTTTACACGCGGGAACAACAAAGTGATAATGGCAACAGTACAAAGCTTATCATAAAGTGTGTTGCCTTTATTCGCAGCACGCTTATTGCGCGTGCAGTGTTTTCGTAGTAGTCATTATCACGTGGGACTTCGGTGAATCTAATATATTATTTGTGGGTAGTATGAAGTAAATTACTAGGTATGTTTACAGTTTCGGATAGCTCTACCCTCTCGTCATTTAGTTTTTTGACTTATAACAACCCATTCCTTTGTAACTGGCTGTGTTCTTTTCATCTTTGTTCTTATACTTTTCCTGTTGTATCTATCTGATTTTTAAAAATTTTTCTGAATTCTCTCACTTTCCCTCTGACATTTTCGATTATCAGATTTACTTATGCGGCTACCTGGCTGTGTTAAACTCTGTATAATTACTACAAGGCGTGAATTATATCTGTGAATACTTTCTGACGTATCTCTGCCATTTCTGTACTGGTTGTAACTTCCTTCACATCTATATCCCGTCTTATAACTTCAATTGCTGCCTATGCCATGCCTCCTATACCTATCACCTTGGTAGTTATTACTCTCAACATATTTACTACTATTCTTTCTGATCTCGTTTTCCATTGTAATTTTCCTTCTTTTTTTATGTGTTCTATCTCCTTTTCTAACTTACTCTGCCTGTGATTCACTTGCCCTTCCTGAACTCACTGATTGTAACGTCTTACACCTAACTCTACTAAAATTTATTTTTAGCTGCTCCAAGGTGTCGTTTCTAATCCTATAATCTTATCCACTACCGATGGCAACAAGGATTTCCAGAGGATCTCCAAAAATTCTGCTTATTTCATAGTTGGGTTGTAATTTTGCTTAGAATATATCATATCTTATAAATGAGACTTACAACTCTCAACTATTTTCCGTCTCTTTGTGTACAAGAGATCCCTGAACTACTCTAGTCTATCCATAGGTGTGAATGTTTATCTTAACTTGTCGACTACTCCTGCCCGTGTAACGTCATTTCCCTGTCTTTCCTGTACCAGATTTTCTAAATACCTTTTTGCAGTATCTTTAAGGTAGAACTTAAGTCTCCTACATCGCTATAATTCATTCCAATTAATAATTTCTGAAGTTATCTTATAGCTCTCTAATAATTCTTCAATATCTTCATCAGCCTTACCAGAAAATACAGGACTATTTTCTGCCTGCTGAACAACTACTCTGACAGGTTCGTTTACTGCCATACTGATACTCGCGTCTTTTCTTAACAAAAAAGTTGTATTTACATATTATCTATTTTTGAATTCGCAGATTACTACTTGTGAGTGTGGGGTATTTTCTAAGCTGACTGACCATGCACCTGTATCATCATAGAAATTTGATTCTTCCTGAACCTGAAGCAAACCTTTCTCTACTATTTTTGCTACTAAGCCTCTAGTCAATATTGTACTAGTACTATTTACTGGATTTATTTACTTCGACATACTCCACTGCGAAATAAATGACTGTCAAAAGAAAACTAAAAATAAGACTAGAAAACATAAATAAGCGGAGTATGCTTTAGTCATCGGGATACATTCACAACATGAAATTCCAAAACAGGAATCTGGTCAGATAAAACATGGAACAAACAGAAAATAAAAGAAATAACAACAAATATAAAAACAGGTAAGTTGACATGTGACAGAACGATGAGACGAAACAAAAACACAAACAGCAATACAGAAAACAACACAACGATGAGACTAAACAAAACACAAAGATGTCGGACATAAACAGAAAAATGACAAACGTCACAAAAGATGAGACGAAACAAAACGGAATAGTTTTTTTTCAGTCATGCACTCCCATTGCACAGTTCTTTCAAAGATCATAGTACTATTTAGTTTACTTAGTAAATTTCGATTTTCTTCCAATAATTTATTAACCTCACTAATAAGTGTATCGAAAATTGAAATTATGGCCAGGGTCTGCGAATCCATTGCAAGTCCACGCTCTACGCCAGAAAGGTCTAACGTTGCTGCCTTAAACAGTTTTCACGCTGAGGTGACGAAACCACTTTCTTTTTCGTTGCCCATTTACAGGATGGTTACAGCGTGCGTTTTGGACCGCGACTTGCTGCGGTACAATTAAGTTACGATTTGCAGCTCAACTGTAATTCTAACACAACACTCATGACTACATATTACTGCTAACTAAAGCACTCAACTACTACTACTCACATCACGCAGCATGCAAAAGTATTCCCAAGCAAAGGTGGGTGTATAGGGAAATCTAAATTTTTTATGGGGATGGTTGCAATTCTTCGCGTCTAAGAGTAGCAAGAAAAACGTATTTACTATCCTTTCTCACTTGGCTACGCAAGGTGGGAATGAAACCCTTAGATTTTCTGTCACGATTTTCTACTCCGAAAACCATCAGTGCAGTGTTTTGTACTTTAACGTTCGGTTTCTACCTTGTTTCTAAAACACTCGTATACGGCTGGAAAAACTCAATTGAAGGTAGTAAATTCAATTGGAACACTAACAGCTCATTATTAACAATTAATATACAATGAAAGTGAATAAGTTACAATGGCTGTGACGAGTGACTCTTCTGGAGAGCTAGGAAGGAAAACGCGAAGAAATGACGTTTTAACTCACCACTACAGCTGCACTAATATCGGGACACGGAACCGACACCAGGAACCACAGCGCCCCCTTTGCCCCTCGAACTCTTCGCCGCCTGTCGTAAGCCGTCGTCGGCGACCACGCCCCTCACAGCCAGACCCCTCAGCACGGTGGTACGTCGTAGTGAATATCACCATTTACGTGAATGCGAGCCCCTCTCTCTATAGTCGGCCTCGCTTTTATAACTAGTAACGCCCTGACGTCGCTCTCAGTAACCACAGCAGCTGATCGCCCAATCGACTGCCGCCGTGGATCTCTCTAACTGATTTTTGACCCGGGGGTCATGATAGTAGGTATGGCAGTCTAATAAAGTCGTTAGGAACAAATTAAAATGGCTCACAAATAATTTTCTAACAAGCATACTGTATTTTTGGCACAGTCTAAAGTATTTGTTATTTTCGTAGGTAAACTAAATGGGAATATAAGTTCAGCTGTTTCGCATACAAATAACTGGCGCGTCACGCTTAACATCCTACATTCAGGTTCATATATATCTAAGAAGTAGACATGGATTCTGGCTTACGTGAGGTGAGATATTGGTGAAAGTGTGTTTTGTTGCAGCGACGACAACCACGGCTCATTCAGGACCTCCGGCGACCGCTCCTACGACCTGTATGAGGCGGAGTTGGACGTGAGCAAGGAGAAGAGAACACACAAGTATCTCATCACCATGGTGACGGTATACGCTATCTGCCTGTGTCCACTCATGGTTCTCCGGTGAGTAGTAATCGCATCTACTAGTAGGGCGGGGATTAATGTAATATACCTATCTAAGCAACACTGTATGTAAGTAGAAAATATTTACAATTTGTGTTTGAAGTACTGCAGATAGAAACTACAGAATTCCCGAAACTTTACCAGGCATTCAACTACTCATTAATTGTATAAAATTTACTTACATTTTCTATATGACTGTACGAGTTTAATAAATCGTCCCAACGCAATCAAACCTTGAATACGATTTAAATAAACGAAAATGGTGAACTAAAACTTAAAGTAGAGCATTTATCCTGAAAATCACTGTTTGTATTCGGTTCAGTAGATAAACATTGTTTCGATGAAAAGTTTAACGAAGACTTATCATAAAGTATATATTCAAAATTATTTTATTCGACTTTTAAGTCTCGTCGACACTTAAGTTATTAGTAGATGGTGTCACATAAAATGTTATGCAAGGAAAGATACTAGAAAAATAATAGACCATTGTCTATGTTACGGAATCATTCCAGCATTAGCCCGGAGCTACTTCGGGTAACAACGGAAATCTGAAATCAGGTTCGTCAGAACCGAGAATAGAATCCGGGACCTCCCCAATGCATTAAGTACATAAACGTCCGTTTACAGTAACATAAGAAAAATAGTGCCTTTAAAACCCGGTGCACAGCTGTCACATTTCCCGCAATCTAAATAATATAGTCTTGTTGCACTAAGGCTGGACGGTGCACCGTTAAAATACAGAACCTGGACGTCCGTTGGACTGTAAACACGTTTTATCATTTCCACTGGCCTGGAAAGTTTGCCGGTTTGGTGATTTATAACGTAGAATTAACGGATTCGTGCCTCTCTTTTTGCTTGAAGTGGTTTAATTTTACCTAATGTGCAAATAAATATTCATTACTATTTTAAAATTCTTTCGGACGTGCCAAATAAAATGTGAATTCACCACATATTAACAAGTATTTTAAATATGCTTGGTATAAAATTATTCGACGTGTTTTTCTTGTCACTTATTAAAACGGAATAAAACCATTATAACAGTCGTTTCCAATGCGAAAATTCCTTACCGACATTTCATCTGATTGGCAAGTAGTTAGCGTGTCCAAGGGTGTTGAAACGAAAGCAGTTCCAAGAATACTGCTTACAACTGAACTGCAATATTAATTACAACATTTCAGCTTTACGTCCTATTTAGAGGCATTTTTTGTCACACAAATATAATTTTAGTTTCCTTTATTTTTTCCTTGCCACTTCAATATTCTTTGAAAATAAATAACGTTTCATGAAACTTTGCTTGAATAAAAGTAAATAAATGAATTAAAACAGAAGCGGGGAAACTTAACCTTATTATATACGCAAACACTCACACATGTACCACCCCAACACACAGACACACCAATAAATAAGTAAATAACTAGACCTATATAAGTGTGAATGTGTAGGAATTTCGTCCAAAAGATTGGCACATGATAACTGGTCCGCATTAAGCACACATATAGTGCATACGCAATATACGTGTGTGTAATGCGGACCAGATGTCATGCGCCAACCTCTGGAACGAAATTTCTTGCGGGAATTAAGGTAAAGTAAGGAACAGGGTGTTTAAGTAAACGCTATTAAATGTTTAACATCTGTATAATCATTCTAATATCTGCCTAAGTTGGGTCTGTCAATATATCAGAATATTATTTCAAGAATTAAAAGATTGTAAACATGCAAGATTCAGGTCAGTCAATTAGTTTCCTTGTTCACTAAAAACGAGGCTGTAACATTATTTTCACTGTTAACTACGATAAACGGTGTTTAATGAAATACTTCAGTGCAATTACATCTTAGTATGTCATAGTATTGACAAAGGTAGATTCAAAATTAAAAAAAATTGTGTAACCTCGTTCTGACAAGCAGTATATCTTCCACTGCTACTGCGAACATGTATGAGAAATCAGTTGAGGATGCGGGGGCGACTGAATTGTTGCCGGTTGGAAAGGCAGCGCTTCAAAAAAACCTTCTGTTTTACTGCAATAATAGTCGAGAAAACGTGCTTCTTGGAAGGACAACCATTTAGGACTTTTCTTGGAGTGGTGGATTTGAAAAACGACTGGAAGGACTGCCATACTTAACCTAACCTTACCAACCTTACCTAACCTAACGCACACTAACCTAACATAACCTAAACAATGTAACCTTACATAACTAACCTGAATGGCTCCCCTTCCAATGGCCAATTCTTCAGCTCCCTTAGAACGCGGAGTGGAGACAAGAGATTTTGGTCCTCGCTTATGGGATGGAAAGGTACGATGTCGAGCGGACGACTGGAATGCACAATCGTCAATAAAATCTGAACAACTCGTAAACATTCGATAAAATTTTTGCCGAGTAGATACTTTATCAGCGTTTTGATTTGAAAATAATTTTACTATCGGAATATCTCTGCGCGGGGAATTTACGGATGTTAAAATTATTTACAAATTGAAACGCAAGTATTTTTTAAATTGCGTTATTATGCAGGCCTAGACACTATCGTATTGAAATTATAAAAATTACAGTTTTAATATTTGTGGATTTTGTGGTTTCAAACTCTTATTTTTCGAATAACAGTTTTTAATTTGATTCGAAAGTAAAGCATACTACCGCGTAGTGCTACATAAATAAACGTCCGCTGATAAAATATCTACTCGGCAAAAAATATCTCATCGAATCTTGATCAGTAGTTCAGATTTTATTGACGATGGGGTATTCCAGCCGCCCGCTCGACATGTCCCTTTCCATGCCCCTTCAGGTGGCCGGCTGCCCGATTTGTCTACCGTATGCGGAGTTTCTAGTGATACAAATTTAACTGACAATTTTTCAACGTGAGTGAGTTGCCTCTTCTTGTAAAATAGCACTGAAAGAACGTTTCTCTTGTGTAAGCATTTTATGTTCATATCTTTCTTACAGCATAATATAAAGAAAATGAAGGTTTCATCGGGCTTTGAAGGGTATGAATTTCTACGTCTAGAATCTTTAAAATAATACAGCACCCATTTATTTGTAATGCTTTGCTATGGGACGATAAATTCACCTCTAAATGTGTCGTAGATACAAGCTTTTGGTGAGAATACTGCACACATGTTTAGTGACTTGCGCCTAAGTCTAGAATTAGGCGCAGTATGCGTGCCTCCGCTCATAGCCTGTTTGCACTTATAGTCCTCGGACGCTCCAAATAGGTCCGTAGAGACAGATGGCACCACTTTACAGTGACATCGTAAACGCAGCAGAAACTCGCGAGGTGCAAAACGGGAATCAGTTGAGAATACCCGTCGGCTGAGTTTCTCACGTGTCAAGTTCGGAAACAACCCCGCAGGGAATAAAACTCATGTTGTCGTGATTTGAGTGAATGACTTGACCACTTGACCACCCCGTGGCCCTGGTTAACTGGCAAGCCAAAATAAGAACGCAACTGGTTAAGGAAGAATAAAACAATTTATGAAAGTGCAGCTAGCCGACGCTCACCTCGTTTGGTGAGCAGACGATCCTAAAGCAAGGTCAACCAACAGACTGCGCTCATATGTCACAATTTTAAATTTTAAGGTAACTGCATACAATTTGCCACACATTCAGTAATTATACACGAAGACTGAAGTATGTACACTGTTAGAAAAAAATTCCATGAAATTCCGGAAAAGTACTGGTAAAGAAACTATCCAGAAATTTTCGTAAAATAACGGACGCTCAGTTTTGCTTCATAACGGAACCCTCTGTAAAATTACGGACACTCCGTTTTCCTCACAAAAAAATATAACTTCTTTTAAGTGCTGGCACTAAATTGTCCAGAATTACAAAACAACTCTTTTTCGTTATGTTTTCTCTAGAACTTGGCGTATCGTTTTGTACCATGAAATATTTCTCGAATTAACCAATATTCGAACCCACCACCTTGAAATTACCAGGCAGTCAATCAAAAGTACCACACTGACAAAATATTCTGCGAGTGAGTTCCATGCAGTGGTAAGAGACCAACATTTTAAGAGCCAAATGTTATTTTTGACATCCTGAGTTTACAGAACTTCATAAGTACCATTATTAGAAAATATTTTACTGTACACAAATAAATAACTTTTATGTGCATACACGCTGGAACGAAACGCAGAGAAGAGTTGAGAATGTTTTTCAATTGTGATAAATTCCATGTAGTCACGTTTGTGATCGCCCACTGCAGGATAGGTTAAGCGAGAAGAGTAGAAGATGTGTGTGGCCTCCTCGAACACTTCAGCCTCAAGGCTGTTCGGCCATTTGCACCTTGCGCTATACAAGTTCTTTGCCGTATTGCTCGTCGCTCCACATCCCTTCTCTTCTTTCGCACCACTGTGCATGCACGTTAACTCTAGGCGTCGTAGTGATCATTAATACTAGCATTTAAAAAAAAAACACAATAAAATTTGCTTTACAATTGTAGAAACATACTTCCATGAATGTATGGAAAGTTACAGTCAAACATACATAAACTGGCAATACGGACAAATTTCCGTAAACAAAAAATTATGGAAGCCCCTTCTGTACAATTACAGTTCTTCACTGTAAATATTTCCGTCAATTTACGGAAATTTTTAGCAGTGTTAGTTTATTATATTAAGATGTCACATTCATTAAAGAAACGCTATGAAACTGCAGAGCTTAGTGACATTTTTGCACATATTGATTGTTAATTAAATAAACTGAGGTAAATAAATTTGTCCAGCAATTACATAATGTATGTCAATGTATGACTTACGAGACTCTACAAAAGTTTTAAGAAATATTAATTATATTTGGTTACGTGAACTATGCGTGAAACAAAAAATAAATTAGGCGTAGTGCTCAAAAGAATTCTGAATTCAATTATTATTCCTTAAACAACGAGCAATTGTGTATACGTGTGAATTTTCAATACAAATATTAAAATTAATGTACAAAATGCGAACTACATCACCACAATCCAACTAATATCTTCATAAATATTAATAATTGAGCAATATCAAAGAAGGTAGGCTACAAGCTTAATAATAACGTATAGCTTAGGACTGAATATATTTTACAGCGCGGGCCATAAAGTGTACATATAAATAAATTTAATTCTATTAAATAATTTCATAACTTTGGGCACTTAGATAGTTCTACATATTTTCTAAAAAATGTTGGTCTAAAACGTTGGTGTTTGGAAACCAAAGCTACATAGGTATTGTGCAACCTTATTTTTGCATGCGTGGTAAATATAATATTTATTTTAATTTTTTCCGCCGTTTAACGGAATCGCCTGAAGAATGTGCAGCAGTCTACCCGCGATACAGAACTGCACTGCGAGACGTTTCACTGAGTGTATAAGGAGGAGACAACCATTCAATACAGCACAGAAAAAAGTGTCTCCTTCAATTCTGACACGATTAAAAACTACGGATGGATCTAGAGTAAAATAAAATTAAAGTTTATAAAAACTAATAAAGTAAAACAAATGAAAAACACGCTTTGTAGCAATACAAACCACGTAGTTGAAAATAAATTTTGTATACGAATAGTTTGTTCAACGGCGTTAGGAAATCCCACAATTCAGCATAACTATTTTTTAATAATCTTAAAAAATATTAAAATAACTGACCAAAATATTTGCTTTAATTTAAACACAAGTTTGCGCTGCTTAGCATAACTTGTCATAATTTTTATCACTGGCTAATGGCAAGGGTAGAGCCATTATGAATAGTAGCTAAAAAATACCCTACATTTGTTTTCCATAAAATAACTTTTTTCGTCAGTGACTTTATTCTTATTTAAGCTTTCTATAAAAATTCAGTTTTACTGAATTGTGGCACATCCTATCTCGCTGTTTAACCAAATCTTTATATTTAAAGATTATTTTTAAGTTTTTAGCTCAGATTTCAATAAAAGCATTCTTTTAGTTTAATTTTCTGAATTAATTTTTCATTTCTGTTCATAAACAAAATTGAAGATATAAGTAATGAAAATTTCAAAACGATTTGTTTAAAGATTAGATTTTAAAGCAATTATTTACGTTGTAGCCAGATAACTAGTTATTTTATTTATTTATTTATATTTTTTCACTATGCGGAAGAGTACCAGATGACAGCCGTGAAATTTTAGTAATTTTATCGATTCTTAATACGTGTACGAAATTGTAAATGTTCTGAATGTCTGGAAAAGCTGAATATTAAACTGAAAATGTCCTCGAATATTATTATTTTTACTTGAAACAACTTAACTTATTCATATTACGTTTATCTACAAAAGAAGACACACTTGAAACTACCATAATTTTAAAAGTTCAGCACGCTTGCTAGGAACATGATTTTCGTGTCTCTCAAAATTGGTAAATATTGCTTTAGACTGTAAATGCCACCTGGATTCGTAAAGTGCAAAACGAGATGCATGCATTGGACTTTACTTCATACTATCCAAAAGTAACGTTTTAGGGTCACCGCTGCAACGAAAACTTTGCACGCCAATATAGGCACGCAGTGAATAGAGGCGATATAGTTCTCGTCGAGCGTGGTACAGAGTAAATAAACTCTGTCTCTTACCGCTCCACTGATTCCACGCATTAAATGTGGGAATTTGAAACCGGTTCACACTCCCCTTAATAATCATTCATTCCTTGCTTCGCAACACTTAGTTGAGTCTTTCCTGTCTATCGCCACACTCCGCTGTCAACAACCCTGCTTCGAAGAAAGAGTAACCAAGTTTATGTATTTGTGACTGCACGAAGCGTAGGAAGAAAGGGAAGGTCACCTCCTCGAACACCCTTCATCCGTCCCTTTGCCCCCTGAAAGCGGCTTACCTCACCCCCGTGCAACGAGCCGTCTAGACGTTTGAAACCGACACCCGTGCAACGAGCCGTCTAGACGTTTGAAACCGACAGTACTTACGTACATATATAATACACATGCATTTTTGTCCTTCAGAGTCTTCTTTTGCTGTTGCAAATACGTACATATGTAAACTAACGAATTCTGCCATACAAGTTAGATTGTCTATTATTTACTCAGCAATCTTATACACACACACGTAGGCAGACGGTGGACGGATTTCTGCTTTTAAATTGTCTATCAGCTGGGGTTGGTAATTCAACATCAGCAAGCTACAGATTTACACAAGGAATAGAGTTTCACAATCATTTTAAGTGTTTTGTATCAAATAATATTTTTGGTGAAAAATGGGGTTTGTGACCCCTACCTTGCTTATAATTTTTTGACCTAATGTTTATTGATTTTCTATGGAATATTATAAGAACCGAACAAAATATTCTTCTTGTGGAAGTTGTCTACGTGATCATAATGATATAACGTGCATGAATGCATATAAATACATTATTGCAATATTTTATTTGTGTGTAGCGGTTAGGATATTCAACTGTTATGGAATTTTTTTTTTTTAGTTGAGAGACTGCTAATATTCCAGAGTACAAAAGTAAGGAAAGTTACACAAAATCTATGTAGTATATTAGGAACTCTCCGTGTTATAATTGTTGAAATGACGTAGCGTAAGACTTTTTTCTAGCAGTACAAAGCTACTAAAATACTACAGCACCTTAACGGTAAACTATATTGTATTACTGTTCAGCTAAGACATTTTAACATCGCCATACAAAGTGGGTTTTAGGTCATTGAAGGTTTAATTTCCTCTAACAGCGGCTTTTTTGCGCAATAGAGGCCTGGGAACGTGGTCTACGGCTGTCTCTTGCTTACTCCCAACTTTCCTCACCGCCTCTACGCGTAAGTTGCTCAATACTCGCAGCCAGGCTTCTAATGGGCAACTTGACTGAACGAGATTCAAAGCGGCGACCCTATGATTTCATTGTTGGGTAGTAAATATAAAAGTGAAGTGCGTGCTTGGATACAAATCTGAAGAAGATTATATGTAGAAAACTGAAACTGTACAATTTAAGGCTCTGCACAATTGGAAAAACTTTACGATTTAACAGTAACATGTAATTTTACAACAGTTTTTGACACATGAAAGTGTAAGTCCAGATGACCTTTTGTAGAGAGTCATAGATATGGTTATTATTTTATGTTATACTAGCAGTCCCCCGCGGCTTTGCTCGCGAGTATTATTCGTAACTAATAATATTTACTTTAATTTAAAAACCTCTTTGTACACAAAATTGGTACTTCAGTTATCAAGTGTTAGAATGTCCAAGCGGCTAGTTGAACTAATTCTGCAGCAGGATAAGTAGCTATAGCTGTCCACGCGAAAAGCAGGTTTAAGTTTGTCCCTGACACTAACAGCGACTTCGCCTGGGCCTTATTTATAGCCCTGCCTATTTGACGTTGTGGGGTAATTACAGACACCTAAGGTAAGAGGTTAATCGAATGAGAAACATCTGTTTACCCTGTGCACAACCATTGGTGACGGTGCCCTCAATTATATATTGTCAAAATATTCACTTTAACTTTATTGAC